>JAVQJF010009064.1:0-28033 GCA_036023855.1 Gadopsis marmoratus | reverse complement strand
TGCTGTTAATATTTTGTTCCTCCAAGGCACCAACATTTACAGTATTCAACTGTGTTTACGAAGAACGGTACGTTACTGTACAAAATGTCCCGTATTTTTACAGCAATTTGTTACAGTGTACAAGAAGGTTTAACTGGTCTCTGCACTGCATTTAACATGGTGCAAAATCTAGTCAGAGTTTGCTTTAGGGTACAATTCAGGATCCAGTGTCAGTTCACTAGTAAAAAATAACTTTATTCAACTAAGTTCCAGAGTTTGGACACATCTACTCTGTTATTTTAAAAAAGAACAGCTTTAGTTTTTGCAAAGTGTTACATGAAGCACCTTTAAAAAGGATGTTCCACAAAGTCCTGTCTTCCCTACTGGGTTCGACATCATCCACTCTGTACGTCCATCTCCCTCTTTCCCTCCCTGCCTCCATCCTACTCCCCTTCCCACTAATTACCGCTCAGCAGTGAGACAGTTTTGTGTTTAGTGACATGCCGAGGCAGGCCCAGTCCGCCTGACTGGTGGCTCTGACAGCCTGTCACACATATAATGCACACATATGCGCACACTCAGAGTCGCTGTGATGGCAGATAGTGGCGGGAGTCCTGGCCTCCGACCTACAGCCTCACTCCCCCACTGCATCCACCCTTCACAACTACTAACCTATACCCCTTTACCCCCACCACCACAGCGCACATGCATTTAGATGAGCTCCCTGGCAATTTGCTGCTGTGCTGCTGTCTGCTTCTGTTCATCTCCGTCTCGCTCCCTCTGCTACTAATGAGGTTCTTAGTGGCTGTCAGTGCAGCCTGGAGATGCTGGAGGGTCTAATGGAAAGTCAAAAAGATGCAACCTGAGGAGCAGGCAAAGCTCTCCAGGTCTGTGAGACAGCAGGATTTAGGTTAATTGTACAAATAAATATGGCACACACAACAGGGTGATTTGTCATCATTTGATAAAGAAGCAACTTGTCTTATTTTCATGTGGCCTCATGTGTGTCTGTGTATAAGACGTGGAATGGATGCCAGACAGCAGTGCGTGTAGCTGCTGGGTACTCCCTGATTGCTGCCACACTATAGCTGACATGTTTCCCTCCGCTTGCTGAGACAGGCCCCACTGACAGAGATACTGAGAGATCATTAGTGTTAGCCCCCGTGACATAGCCGTCTGAACAAGCCTGTCCCCCCTCCTCTATCTACACCTCCTCACCTCTCCCGCTGCTCCCCCTGCCTCCAGTTTTGTTCTATCAGTTTGTCCCCCCCGACCCATCTCATCATGTTCCTCCTGTTTCTGTTGTTGGCCCCTGACAACTGTCTGGTCATATCTTGCCTCTGCCTGTCCGTCTAGCCACAGCAATTTGGGGCACAACTCACATGATGCTGAATTTCACCTTTAATAGCAGGAGTTGCTGGAATGGACTTCTACACCCCTTTACTTTAAATTACTGGAAGATAACTGTGAAACTGCTCAGTCAAATTGACAAGAAGACTATCGACATATGACGCCCTTTGTGTTGTGTTTCTAGTGTGTTTTTACAGACACGTTAATATGTCATATTTCTTAAAAGGAGTTTGGTGAAATATTTTCCCCGGAGAGCACAGGGAGTGTTTGTTTAATTCAAACTACTAATATGTATATTTGTTACCACTAGAGAAGGTTTATGTGCCCTTTATCTGCATGTTTACCCCCCATGCAGGGCAGCATGGTGAGATGTGAGGCAGACACAACATCGCAGGGAAATAAATAGGCAGACTCCACGATTTGTTGCAGCAGCATGAATTAAAAGTGCTGTATGATCAGTTAAATCCAGCGCTACAACTAAATACTAAATGTTGTTATAATAATATTATTGGAATGCTATTTGTGGTGGTTAATCCACGTTCCACTGAATTAAGACGGACACCACTTGGTTGTCTTTTCAATGATGAAACAGTCTATATATCTGCATCTCCACCACATCACGTGCACACTGATGAGATTTCAATCGATGAAAAAAGTGGCACATTTCCTACAGCTAATCCCCCTCCATGTGATGTATGATGTTTATAATCTTTGCTAATTAAAGCTAATGCTGTATCCGTCTGACATCATAAATTTTGGGTTCATAAAAGTAAAACTAAAGCCATTTGAGGATGTGAATAAAAGGAATTTGCTAGAGAAAGATCAGCGGACTCTATCAAGAGGCAGAGAACGCTTTTAAGTGAATCGGTAATAAAGTGAGGTTTAGGCACGTGGATCAAGACACACTCTGTACCCAATGAAACCTACTCCAGACTCTTTTGAGCAGCATGACCTCATAAACCATAAAGACCACTTTAACTGTCCAACAAAAGCAATGAAACTTCCATAAACATTATCGGTGGCTGTTACAGCAAGCTAATAAGAGGTATTAGGAAGGCAAAGAATCATGTAAATAGCTCTCGTACAGCATACAGCTCTCAGTTTGCCAGATTCAATTACAAATCTTCATGCAATCCCACAAGATCATGACTTGATGACTGACTGAGCTCAATGAATCATGGCATATGGACCGACGAAGGCTTTAAGGGTTTCTCAGATTTTATGAGGGTGAAATTGGATCATTCATCAGGCTCGGAAATGAGCAGTTTATGCATCTTTGAATGCTGCCCAACATGAAACCTAAAATATTAGCCGACAATCTCCTGAGCATGGCAGAATATTAAAAAAGTTTTACTTCCCTGATTACGATATTGCACATCAATGGTTATGCAATTGCTATTTCACACATGACATAACTTTTTCAATTCCTTCCTCCGCATCAGGTTGAGCTTGGAGGATAAACAAAGTTTCCGGTAAACATGAGTCACGATGACAAGCTTTACATTTAAAGTCAATGGTTTAGCATATTATGAAAGCTGTTTCTACATTAAAGAGCTTTCAATACATATAATGCTCTGATATTATGACTATAATGAACATAATGGGGATTTTCTGGTTATTGTGGTAGGTTTTAAAGGAGTATTGCATCAATTCAGTATTGGACTTCCATAAGGTTGATGGGTTTGGGAGCGACGGATTAAAGTAAAGGATGGTCAAAAGCGATGCAGCAGAGGCCAAATTATTCTGAATTTTAGTCTTTAGTATGGGCCAAGCTCCAAAAACACTGGATTCTAAATTTCTCATAATGCAGTAGTAGTCATTAGACCCCCCCTGTTTGGTATAAGCCTTTCAAAGTCCATATAAGTTTGTAACGCAGGATTCCTGTTTGACTTCACCATTTTTAGGCAAAACTAAATGAAATATAATGAAAGGAACTACAATATTGACAAGTAATTAAATTAACTGGTTCTAACACAGGTCATTTCTGACCCACTTACAGTAGAGCGTATGTTACATTCACCTATGCCTCTGTGGAATTAAATACTCTTCCTTATAATTATATACCTGGTACCAGGCCATAATGTAGGGAGATACGATTTTGAGAACATATAACTTAATTTTTAAATACCCAGAAATGTTTACATATTTTTGTTGGTGCCATGTCAGACATTTCTTGGAGGAATTAGGACACATGACCTTAGATTTTCCAGAGTCCTGATTAAGTCCCTGGCTGTGATTCTAAAATGTAATTGTGGATTTGTACTCGAAATGACCATTTGGATTTCTCCCACTAGGTGGCACTGTCAGTCAAATAAATCTCAGTACAAGCAAAAGCAGGAGAATGTCTCCTCCACACATGCCATTTCTTCTTCTTGCATTAGATTTTGTTGGAGTAATATGGCTGTAACTGCCAGTGATCAGGTCACACAGATGCCTTATCGACATGTTGGTTTAGATCTGGGACCGATCATCTCCCTGTTGATGTTTTGAACAGCAAAGGGTCCTGGCTCTCGGCCCCTGTATTCCATAATTTGGAAGGGTTAGCAGTGCACAGTGTCAGTTTATCAGCTTGGAAAATTAATTAGCCCTCAAGGGCAATTTCAGTGCCAGTACAGTGCCATTCACAGTATGCAGTAGAGCTCCAGAAGGTACCATGTGGATTTGGCTATGTGATGTTCACTGAACCTTCGCGGTCTGGCCACTGTTGAAGACACTGAATGTGTATCACCACTAGAACTTTGTGCATTGCTGGACAATGAGTGCCCCGTACCTGTGCAGGAAACGAAGGCCGGATCTTTTGTCTGTTCTCTCTCTGACCGCCTTCCATTCTGCCCCTCCCGGACAGTTTTTCCTGCTCAGCCTCAGATCTCAGCCCAGCTAAATTGACGTGCCCCAGCAGCCATATAAGCAGACAGGCGGCACTGGAGTCGAGTAGGCCACCTGCTGCTGGGAGCCTCGGCTTTGAACTTTTACACTGGCTCCTGTGGAGAGGAAAGAGCTGTGATACAAAAGTGAGGTATACACCGTGCAGGATTTTTCTTAGGGCTTGGTGCAACAACATGCAGGGAGAATGTAATACTGTGCAGTCTGGGTGTAATATCTTACATGAACACCATGAAAATCCAGCTCAGATCTGACAAAGCTGCTCTTTTTGTAAAAAGTATTCCTCCCAGGCACCTGTCCCACGGGCCACATTTAGCCATTACAGATTGCTTTCAGTGAGACAAGATAAAAAGTGTAAAAAACAAAACAAAATGTCTGACCAATGGTTGTTTAACTCATGAATGACATTTGTTTAAATCAGATTGCTGGAAGACATTTACAGTACATAGTGAAGGAAATTGCCGGGAAATGTCAAAGAATTAACAGGTTTTGATAGGGCATGCAGAAATGCGGCTTTCTTTTGTACTCCCTGTCATTTTGGCATTTTGAGGCTTAAAAATCAAAAGGATTTCATTGATGTTCCCTGGTCGCTGTTTGCAATAGTGACTCTTATTGTTGCTTCTGCCAAATGGGCTTTTTTTGTGATGGCAGAAAAAAGGGGGAAGGCTGTCTACTTTCGTTTTGAGAGGAGCCTGCCCATTAAATCTCTAAACAACTTTTTTTATACCCACACAACCACTATCATCTTTTTTGTGATGAAATTCACAGTATCTCACAAGCCAAATGGGGCACCAAAGCTTTAGATCCATTAGGGGGCACTAGATCATAATGCAACACTCTGGAGCCCAAGGTAGAAGCAGGAGAATAAAAAACCCAATGATGCCAGTTGATGTGTGCACCTTGTGGTTAAAAAATAACAAAAGAAAACTGTTGCAAAGAGGCAGAAACTGAATCTGAAAGAAGGTATTTCCAGTGTTTCAGTGTTGACCTTCATTTATTCCCCTTTTGAACTGAATCAGCTGGAGCCTCTTGTTCAGAAACGTTTTGCTTTTGGCATCACTCTCGGTGTAAATGTACAGCTGTAACAAAATTTCAAAAAAAGACCCCTGCTGTTTGGGGATATTTGAAAAGACTTTACAACACCAGAGTCCATTCAGTCGCGTAACAAAATGATATTCACCGGGGATTCGTAAAACACCAGATTTTCTCCTTCACACTTCATTATGCCTCCTACTGAAAGCACAGTGTTGCTTGTAAAATATATATCTTGGCTAATGCATGCTATGTGCTAATTTGCCCAAATTGATACTTGGCAGATTTTGAGAGAACAAAATGAGTTGAATTTTCAGAAAGCCCACAGTTTTGACTGGATTTTATTCTGTTCCATGGAAAACAACTGACTGAATAATCAGGTGGTTCCACAGGAAAAAAACAAAACCCCCCAAAAAAATGTATCTCTAAGAAGGAGGAAGCCGGAGCACAATCCTCAGGTAGGATTTGACCTGTGATGCATCTCCATTTAAATGCTATCAGACGTCTTTCTGTTTTAAACTGCGACCATTAAAGTGGGATGAGGTCTGTGAGTAGATGTCTTCGCCGGACGTCTCATCGTTATTCCTACATTTATTAAATTAGGATGATTTATGGCTGGTTTGTACGAAGCACAGTATATTACCTAAATGACTATTTAACCGAACACAGGAATTTCATTAACTTCTGACCTCCCAAGTACAGATTGTATTACATCAGTGCAGCCGGAGGAAGGCAACTGCCGGACTTATTCACGACTTCAGCTTATGAGACTCTATTTTTGGATGAAATACTGGTATATTTTCTACTTTGTTGCTGCTCATACTGCATGTATATTCATGCGTCATGCTCTGCAGTGTCCATAGTACCGGCGATGGATTTCTTTATGTTAAAGTGTTACCATCATTGTGTTAACACCCACCCCATTGTTGTTGTTGGTGTGTGTGTGTGTATGTGTGTGTGTGTGGTTCTGGTCAAAATGAAAGGATAAGTCTTGCTATTGTCAACAAATCCCATGAAAAGAGCAAAAACAACAATGCCATAAGCCCGAGGACTGGTATTACAAGGGGACATCATGTGATTTCGAAATGACCACCCCATGTCTGCGTGCCGTGCAGCACATTCGCACAGGATAAGCAGAGTTTGTTTTTTTTTTTCTTGAATTTACTGTATCTCCCAGATGTGATGTCAAGGCTCTGCGTAAAATCTGCTTCTTGAATCACAACTGTTGAAAAAACAGGAATTGAAGAGGCACTCCGTTCAGATAAATAATCACAAGGACCTCTTGCTCCAGTGCCCGTCAGGACTGTGCAAGTTCAGGTGCTGTCAAAACTTTCATTTGTAATTGCCAACGTAGCCTCCATAATTATTGGCCAGGAAAGAGGCAGATAAAAGGTGTGGAGAAAACCACACAGAAAACAGAAATGTGATCCCAGATCACAGAGATGTCGATTCGCATGGGACTAAAATTATTACATGACCTCTGTGTTTGGCAAAATATGGTAATTTAACTTTACAAATTACAGACATTGCAGATCACAGACGACCTCCACAATTATTATTATATACTTACTAGAGGTGCCCAGGTAATACTAGTCCCATGCAAATAGGGCTTTAGTCCGTCTCTAAATTCTTCCCTAGCATGTCCGTGGCACTCAGCCCCCAAGCCCATGAAGTAAATAGTGGATTTGTTGGGGACTACTTTGAGACTACTAGTGAGTATTTACAGCAGCAGGACAGACAGTGTATGCGGTATTGACTAGAGGTCTTTATGGGTCCAACATGTTGGACCTGATCCGAAATGGACTCATGGAAAACCTAACTACTAGATCTGAGACAAGAGCACAGTCAGCCCTGATCTGAACAGCCCAGAGTATAATTAGACCAGATTTAAAATGCGGTTGACCTGAAGAAAACTCCGGCAGCAGCATGATGGTCTATCATTTAACAAGTAACTGCGGTCGAAAAGAGCACCGATATAATAATAATATTCTAAGAACAAATGTAAATGTCTAGAGATTCATTCCAAAACTAATTTGTTCATATGTTTCAAAGGCCAATTAATAGATACAATTTAAAGTCAACAACAATAAACCTGTCTGTAGCCAACTGGTCAACAGGTAGACAGAAAACCAATTTAATTAATAAAAAACGCATTGTCGTTTAATAAGCATAGCTCTTTTACACCGCTCGAGTATTTTCTCCAGCTGTGATTATGATCACCACATGATCAGAGTAGATGCGCTCTGATCCATTACTGTTTAACTCGGACCTGAGACCTGTGGCAGTCAAACAAGATCTGACCCGATTAGACTGAGAATGACTTGGATGTGGTTCAGGCACCATCATCAGAATAGAGGGGGGGGGCAATGATTGCACTTATTACAGCACACCTACCAAGCCCAACTTTTAACACGATGGACGCCAATAACGCAACACTTCCGTTGCCGGGTACTTCACAAAGGAAGGAGTAAGCCTCCCGGAGCTCTTTAGAAAAGACCAACTTTCTCCTCGGCATGACAGCTAATCGTTAGCATACTGACTCGCTCACTATGGTGCTTGCCTATGACACATTGATTGATTGACACACATACAGACAAATCAGTGTTGAATTCAGAACCTGGTGTTTGTTTTTAGACTGGGTTAGGTAATAATGAGTGGGACAGAACATGTCAAATGTATAATATTATAATTATTATTTTGATTGTGGTGAAAACCTGAACCATTTTGTGGTGTTGTACAGATATTTATTGGGACTAGGGACACCCAGTTTGAAACTGGGACAATCCAGGACAACCCGGGACGTCTGGTCACCGTACCCTACAGTGTACATTACATTGCAGCAATGTTATATCTAGATGCTTTATGGCACAAATGGTTGATGATTTAATGCACAAAGACAGGAAGAGGGGTGCTGTTCTTCTAGATCAAACTGAGCAGGTGTCGGGACAGAATTTTCTGCTGCAGGGTTTATAAGAAATCTGGCCTCTTTTTTTGAGTATTACAAGAGTAAAATAAGGGTTACAGGTTTGACCACTGTTTAACTTGGTTGACAATGATTTCCAATAATTTACAGATGCCACAATTATGCACACATTGTGTATGAAGAAAATGAAAGCATACAGTGCAACTACACACATGAGGCACTATGTTATGTTATAGATATGTACTGGTGTTCTGTACCTCCGTGACTCAGAAGTTTGAAGGGAGCTGAACATTCATAAGATGAATATGAAGAACTTCCCATGCCGAGACGCATACATGAATGAGAATGTCCCCCACACCGACCGTACATAATCAGCCAGCCATGTTCCGTGATTGTCCTCAGCAGAGCCTCGGCGGAATTCAAAGTGTCCTTTTTAAAATCCATGGAATTCGTCTAGGACGAGAGTGGGAGGAAAGAAAATATTTCCAGCCCACATTACCTGGAGAGTCATTTTTCAGCCAGGCTGCGTGAGATTTAGTTAAGCCTGCCCGTGACTCCCGCCGTGCCCCAAGGTCATGTCAGACAGACATGTCGGCTAGATATGTAAAGCTATTCCACAGATCCCGAGCCTGGGGTTAAAGGACAGGGGTCAGGCATGAACTCGCCTGCTCTCTCTCTCAGGGTGACACAAGTCTGTAAATGGCATTGGCTCGGAATATGTATCACATCACACCCTTTTCTCTGGCCAGGTGGAGGTTATGCTCATGAGCTCTGACACCTGACTGCATATGAACTCTGTATGTGAGTTAAATATGTATCTGTGTGCTGTACATGACTTTGCCTTCAGAGCTTTTATTCATCCTTCAGCCTTTAGCTCCCTCCACCCCACTGTGTGAGTTGACAGGGCTGTTCGTTCCACTCGAGATGATGATGTGGATGTCAGGAATTGTATTGGCAGCTGCCAATGTCGATACAGCATTATGGAATGAACCAGTGTTTCACACAGTATCTTAATCTAATATACAAGGCTCCCTGCTTCCGGGGCAGCCAGGATGCTGCAGGGTCGGCCAAAGTCGAGGAAACAAAGTAAACATAA
This sequence comes from Gadopsis marmoratus, assembly GCA_036023855.1. NCBI lineage: Eukaryota > Metazoa > Chordata > Actinopteri > Centrarchiformes > Percichthyidae > Gadopsis > Gadopsis marmoratus. The sequence continues at coordinate 18,770 of JAVQJF010009064.1, read as the reverse complement.
CGGACAGCATGCCCTTCTGCTGTTCATGAGCAGAGGTATCCAGCACGGACAGGACAGGGGGATGGTGGTGCGATGCCAGATAAGAAATACTGGTGAGATACTGACTTGTATTCATTTTAGCGGGCATTTGTTTTGCTAAGAATGCAGCTCCTCCTGTGAATCCAATATTCAGCAGTCACCTTTGAATCTGAGTGATCTGCCGCACATGCTTAGAAGAGGACGCCTGCCATTGTACCACACATACAAAGGGCTGAGACATGGCTTTAACAGCAGTATTGTATTGCTCCTGCTGGCTCTGCGGTGTGCTGTGCATCAATCCCATGCAAATTGCCCCACTCTTTTCTTTTTTCTTTTTTATTGAAAGCACACCCAAACACTCCCCACCTCATACATATACACACATAAACACACACACATAGCAGCACTTCCCCCAGCATCCCTTTACTCGATATCATTAGCTGTAAGCAATTGCCTGACAAGCAAAAGGCAGTGCGCCAGTTTTTGGGATTTTTCCTTTTTTTTTTTGGCTGCACATAAATCTAAGGACCACATACGCTGCTCTCTTTCGCGCAATTGTTCTCCCAAACATGTCCCTTTCTTTCTCTCGCAGCATGACTCGAATCAAATAGTACAGCAGTGTTTAAGCTGCGGTCGCCCTTCCGCCTGTTTTAAGATAACTAGGGAGCTTTTAATTTTGCAACCACTTTGCAATTGTGAAATGCAAAGGACAGGCAGGGAATGATGGCTGTTACTTACAAACACGGGGAAAGGTGCAGGTAGTCTAGTGTGCAGGCCGCCGCATCTGTAACAATACAATTTCCTTTCAACAACAGGATGATTTCCTCTTTCAGGAGCCAAGAAAAACCCACACTGAGAGATAAGGCTAGCACTCGGAGGCACTTAAATCGAGCACCAATGTTTCCAATGTGATGCCAGGCCTTGCAACAGATGAGCCGATACAGCTGGGTTGTTGGTTTATTGGAATGCTCACATGCGGGGACACACATATGGACACTCATGCAGAATGAAGTGTTGGGTGTCTCATCACAGCCTCTCTGCTTTATCTTTATCTGTTATCTTTTCTGGCCAGTCAGCGTTTGAGAGTGAAGGGGAGTCTGGGAGGCACCAGAGAGCGGACGGTGCAGGGATTTGATCATCGGGCCACCAGGGTTACACGTGATTGCACGAGCGAGGGTCTTAATGAATACACCATCTCTGGGCCGCTCACAGATTCTCTCTACGGTGCAGGAAATTCTCAGAGCGCAGTGTACCTAATTATTGCTCCATGCCTCTGCTTCTCTGGAGCAGCTCAGGGTTTGGTTGCGGTGCTGAGGGGAAATTTAAGAGGAATTACTGAGAGTGTGTGAGTGGGTTATTAATTCCACTTTCCATACATCTAACAGCTGGTCTTCCATACATTTGAGCTGGACTCAAATCAGCACCTAACAATAACAAACGTGTGTCTGCACAACACTGTAGATTTGATTCTCTCTCTCTTGCATTTGTAAGTTAAAAAGAAATCAAAATAATCTACCAGGAAAGATTCTTTTTAGATATGAAAATATAGAGTCAATATGGCAATGACTGACCTGGATTTTGTAGTGTGTTTGACTCATAATTATGCAGCTTATACATAACTTAGAGCAAGACTGGAAAACCTGTTCAATTGACAAATGGCCATTTACTGATGCTATGCCTGTTAAACTTTCCAGGCTCGCACGGCACATAATGCAAGTCACAATTATAATAGTGGCAGATTTACCACTCAAAATTCATAGTAATTTTAAATGTGCTCTTGATGGCTACATACGTGATGTCACAAGGTTAAAGCTGTATGTCCCAGGCAAACAACGACAAAGTCAACTGGTTGGACTTATGTTATATTGTGGTTATTTCCAAACAGAATGGTTCCCGTTTAACATTACAAGAGAAAAAGCTTTTAGGGTGAGAATATTTGGCTGGGGCTGATGGAGTGTTAACTTCCCCAAATCCAATATAAGCATGGCAGAGCCGCTAACAGTCAATTATGCGGGATTACATGGGATAATGATAAATGCCAAACAGTGGCACTTGTAGAGCAGAGTCACAAAGTAGGAAAACAGACTCAGGACTGTCAGTAACATAGCCACATCTAGTTAAATACCAGACCAAGGCTGTAGCAGCAAAACCCCCAATTTCACCTTTTCCTTTGTGAGAGAAATAATGTGTTATTTTTTCTTTCAAAAGTTACAGTTTTTTTCCCCATCTGTCTTTTTTGTTATACATTACCTATGTAGATATAAGAAAATAAGAATTCACATGAGATTTTGAAATTAAAAATCAGAAAAGAAGATCTGAAATAACTAGGGCATCCAGCGAATCACAACACTGTCCTAATTTTGTTTGTTTGTTCTTAAACTACTTCCAGTCAAGCTATTTGCTCGTTGACACTCTGAGACGCTGAAATGGCTTTGACATGAGAAGTGGAGAATCCAGCAACGTCAGAGTGTACAGGTTATATTTGGGTCTGCTCAGGGCTCTGGCACAGAGGTGTGATATACCCATATCGTGCCAGAACTGGCACACTGCTGTGAGCACCTCAGCTTGCGCTCTGCTACCGGGGTTTTCAGTCCAAGTCTGAAGTACGACTCACCAGTATGGAAAATCACTTCTCCTACAACCCACACTGCCTCCCTCCTCTCTGTCTCCTGTCTCTGTTAATGTGTTGACATGGCCCACAGAGTCACCTGAGGGGGAAAAACTGAATCTCCTGAGTCATTGCTCCAGTTCTTTTTCCAGAAGGATGACGACAGGCCAAGAGGTCAGGATTTGGCATTTTCCCCATTCCTAGTGTCCAACATGCTGGAAGTGAAATGCCATCAGAAGGGTATGATCTTCAAAGTGGTCATTGCCTAAATGCTACTGTTTCCTTAATGTTGTGGGGGAGATTTATTTATGAATGTGCTGAAATCTGCCTCTGGCCCGAGTCACTCTCTATCGACATGGTACACGGTGACATAAATCTGAAGGTGCTGGCAGCCTGTGCTGTATTTCTCCTGATTCTTGAAACAGAGTATTATGCGGGAGCGCGAATGGATGTAATTGAAAATGGAAATGAATCGCATGAAAAAAAAAGGGAAAATGAAATTAAAGTGAGAGAGGTGACGCTTCCCTGAGGACGGCGAACCACAAGGCACCAGCCTTGGTTACATAACCTTTTTCCCTCTTCTCCCTTGGCAAAGAAATGAAAACACACATTCACATTCACACACACAAACATCGACCAAAAGCAATTAGTACTGAGGAAATAACAGGGAGTAGGAGTCTGTGGACTAGTGTTTCCATCCGTGCTAGCTTCTCTGCAACTGGAGCTACGGCAGCAGAATAACACTGACTCAGTGGAGTGTCCCTCAGAGAGCGGTTAGCCTGCTACTAACCATTTATTTAAGCCATGATGGAGCCTAAAACCACAATGGAAAGTGTCTGTTTTCCTCTTATGTTCTTGTATTTCCATATTTATAATATTTATAAGGAGTGTCCTCACAAGAATAGAGAGATTAGAAAAATTGAGGTTGAAACTGAGATGTCGCCGTTCACTCATACTCACATTTGTAGGGGGTTTAGGATTGACATTTGAATAAGGTTTAGGTTCACCTCTTCAACCCCTCGAACTAGTCCATCAAAGAAACTCATGTGAAGATCAACCCTGCTAAACTCCTATATTCAATGTTTTTCTAAGAAAAAATGTATCAACTGACCATGTGTAATGTGACTCTGCAGTCTCATTTAGCTTTATGGAGCTTTTATAGGATCTTTCAGCTAATTGTTTTGATTTTCCAGCACTCTAGCTACAGCTGGCTCAAACACCGAACACAATATTGGACACAATACCAGGAGAGAGGTTACCGCGTGTAAGTTTATTGAAATAAATAAATGAATAACTCAAAAAGCAGGATGGAGGGAGGGAGAGCGAGCTGAACAAAAGGGCCTTCTTATATTTAATATACAGTAGGCCCACTAATCAGCACAGGTGTCTGCCAATCGGATGATTAACCCAGAAACACCCAAATAAAACAGGGTGTAACACTGTCACTGCTCTCATGGTGTCATTTTCAGCCCCAGCAGTGCAGCTGTGTTCAGCTAATAACCCGTAAAAACCAACTGTACGCTACCTGCCCTGCACAAAAAGGCAGACAGAGAAAGCTAGCAGGTGAAGTCAGCGCAGCATTTAGAAGCTAAAGAGCCAAATAGTTTCCTCAGGAGTTGGTGAGAAACGGGACCAAAAGCAGAGGGAATAATTGTGTTATATATCGTGCTAACATTGCTCGATATCTGTGGGATGCAGCCATTATCCTGTGCTGTGCTAACAGTTCAAATCCACAGCCATATCAACGTAATGTGTCCGTGGCACTGCATTCTGCTGCCCCAAAGTGGAGAAACGAAAAGAAAACTAAAAAGTCGGCTATTGCAGGGTTAAAGTTTAAAACTGAAGTTAGAGGAAAACTGTATTAAATTCATACAGGAAAAAATAGGTAATGGCTCAGACTCAAACTCTTCAATTTGAATATTAGATTACAACTCATTACTTAACATGCTGCAGCGTGTATGAGGCACTGGAACAATCGGAAATGTTGTCGAACACGTTGGAAATATTTGCTTAACGTTGCTTTAAAGCTGCTTAATCTGGGTTTTGGTCTGTACATAAAGTGAACATCTGTGCGTGCCTTGGCCAATGGACAAGTCCCTCTGACACACAGGTTCAGTAATTCTTTAGTATGTCCCGCCCCCGGTGTCCAACCCCCATCCACCTTCCACCCACTCACCCTCCAACCCTTCCCTCAGCCTCTGACTCACAGTGCCAGTATCCTATGACACTTTCAGGATGATCACACAACCACCATCACCCCCCTCCCCCTGCTCCCATCTCTCTTTCTCTTTCTCTTTCTCTCTCACACATATGCAGACCCAATCTCTGCTCACAGATTTGCCCAGTGTTAAGTCCCTGGCTTAGTCAGCCTCTGAGCAGAGCCCAGGCCCTGCTGGGAAAGAGAGGCCAGGCAAGCCCCGACAGAATGCTAATGATGTCATTAACCTCTGGACTCGCGGGTCGGAAGGGGGGGGGAGTGGCTCTGAAAGGCAAAGATCACGTTACTCTTCCACTTGCCCATTACATATTTACTAATTGACATGCACGCAGGTGCCCCGCAAAAACAGGCCTGTGTGGAAACAATAAAGGAAGCCATTTCATTAAATTAAAGCATAGTGAGCACAATGATCTGGTGAGCTCCAGGGAGGCGGCCTATAAAATATAAAGTAAAGTATGTCAAAAAGTCAGATTCAGATCTGAATTGATTTTTAACTGAATGTGTAATTACTGTGTTGCCATTGTAGGGCAGAAGGAACACATAGCTATCTTTTTTATGTATATTTGTTCAATGTGGAACCTAATATCAGACACAACATTATTGGTTTAATATATTAGTTGAACCTCAACAAAGGCCCACTTACACCAGATATTTTCTTAGGTGTAACAGCTTGCCTCGCCAGCCATCAAGGGCACATTAATTGTAAATATGTGAGACCATTTGTTTAAGCTCTCTTGCCCTTCTACCAGATGGCTTAAAAAACCTTACGAGAGGGTCCTAGATGGAGCCGATGGCAAGGTGTGTGTGTGTGATACGCAATATTGCAAGATAGGGCTCTGACAAGCTAGACAGATTAAAAAAAAAATCTCTGAGAGTTAAATAGCAATATTTGTATGCATGGGTGTTTCATCATTTTCAATATTTTTGCAGTTTTTTGGGGACTGTAAGCAAAAAATAATGAGCTATGCACTGTGTGTGTATGCAAGAACGTCTGCGGATATGCATTGTCAGATGAAGATGACAGGTTTTGACATGCCGGCTTTGGATCTATATCAACATCGGCAGCAGACAGCGTACCTACACACAGATTAACCTTCAGGACAGATTTGTGGGTTTTGGCATTCTGGAGAGAAACCTCAGCTGGTAGGTTTCCTCCCACAGTCCCACGGAATGCATTGGTCCTACATCCACTCTCTCAGGATGTTTCCCATGGAGTGTAGTGGAGGGAGTGGGTGGGCTGGGGGTGGGTCATCAACTGCACATTACGCTTCAGCTGATAGGGTCATTGATATCAGCTGACCGGATGAACATCTGTCCAGTGACACACACTCACACACACACACACACACACACACACACACACGCTAGGATGCACACGGATGCCATGCAAACACATGGGAGCGACACATGCACCTGTGTAGATACACATGATAAATATGTAAAACTGGACATGTCATGCCAACACACAGACATAAACATACAGTACGCGAACAGACACTTAAGACACACACAAAGCCACACACACACAGACAGAGGAACACAGCAAGAGGAAGAGGAAGTGGCTGCCCAGGAGGTGTGAGATGAGTGGGTACTAAGCAAACAGCACTTAGAGCAGGAAGTCTCTATAGGAAGGTTTGCTTGGAGGAAGGAAGTGTGTTTGGTGTGTGTGAGTGCATGTGCAGAGGAGGTGTGGATGTAACACCATGGGTCCAGCTGACTTTGAAACCACAACAGAGTGGTGCAGAGTTTTATTTATGTTTTTTTGCACTGTATCCATATCAGAAGCAGCACATGTCCTTTACAGGGTGCGAGCTGGTCAAGGGAAACATCTGGTTTCTTTCAGCTCCACTAACTTTGCCCGGGTTGTAAAAATCACAGCGAGCCACTTTGCTAATAAAAGCCTTAAATTGTAGTCATTTCTCAAATGCAAATCCATACGTGGGGCTTTTAATGTGCCGCCACGTTGAAAAGCTCAATTATATCATGGGCAAGGGCACAGATAAGCCAAGGTAAAACTGAATACAGCGAGGTGAAAAAGTCTATTATGGAAAAGCCACCTCAATATAGTTTTTATTTCACCTTTCTCCCTTTCTGCCTCGGAGCATGTCGGGCAAGAGCGTTACATAATTTCTTTCATTCACTCTTTATTTAAGGCTCTTTAGAAATATACCAATAGGACACTGTGACTTTACCTTCGGCTCAAACCAAAAGAATCTAACGTGTTTCAAAGTATAAACTGGCGGGTGATGACTCAGCTTGTAATTTCACTTTGCTGAAGCTAAAGATTTGAGTATTTTGTTACAAAAAAGTCTTTACATCTGACAAATGATATAACTCAAATGATTTATTGCACATTTAAGTATATGAATACGATCCTTCCAAACCTTCCTTGATACTGTAGTACGGCAGATCCCAACCTTCAGTTCATTTCAAATGATTTTAGAGTGGATGTGGAAAGGTACTGTTACAATATTTTCTCATAAATTGTAAATTGAATGCGTTCCATTCAGTTTGGTCAAGTTTGCATTTGTACTACTACCCTTTGAAGTGGCAGAAGCTGGCTTTAACTTTCACTGTTCATCCATTACTGTGTAGATCATTATTTCAACTCTTTTTCTGTTCTTTTTAGCTAACTGTTTCAACTGTGTATCCATTACTTTTAGCAAATTATTTCACATGTTTATCCACTGTTTTCAGCGAAATATTTAAAGTGTTAACAATGATCATCATCTAACTATTTCAACCATCTATCTATTTATTTTAGCTAACCATTTAAATTGCTTGGAAATAACTTTAAGCTAACTTTTCTGCTCACTTTCTAACTAGTTTTCATGCACTCTCAATAGCTTGGACAATATCTCCAATTCTGACTGGAGATTCCAACTTAACTCTTTACATGGACGCTAAATAAAGAGGATCCGATGAGATGTGCGTTTACATGCCCCATCGAATTTAATCAGAATATCTGATATAACTCTGAATAACTCTTTTGACAAAGTGGTTCCGCCCCCTGTGAAGCATCAAATCTGCTGTAAATATAACAGAAGAAGAAGGTTTCTTTGTTCATCTTTCCAAACACTTGTTTGAACGACTCGTTGTTTCGAACCTTTCGACCGTCGACGTGCTCAAAAATCCTTAAATCAGTTGTATCAGCCACAGAGCAGCCATGTTTCTATCCCTCCTGGAAACTCACGTCACCAAATGTTCCCCCCATGTGGCAGAAAGAATATTTATATTGCAAATGATCAGAAATGATCGGATTAAGCATTTACATGGTCATTAGGGGCTAATAGTTTACTTTTGAATGGATTATCAAAGAACCACTCTCAACCCGAGTGGAAAGTCCTTCCCGACTGAGGTGCTTACATGAGGCATTTTTATTCTGATTGGGCTTTTATTCCCATTATTAGTGGAATATTAGAGTCCACGTAAACGCAACTAGTGTGGTGTGGTCTGACTCAGGTTTTTAGGTGTATTAGGTGGTGTGTATCAGGTGTATTACTGTAACTATACATTTACTAATGACCAGCAATTTATCATCTTTTGATTTTTGGGTGTTTATTTTCCTCCTAAACACAACCATGTGTTTTAATGACATCGTCATTTTCTATTTCTGTTAGTTGAGCTACTCTACAGTCTTTCCAGTGTCCATGTGTTTGTGTATTTCTTATGGTCAGCCAATACCTCCCCCTCCATGCTTCCTCTCTTCCTCACTTCCTCTCCATCTTTCACTGGAGTGAGATATTGTGTTTCAGGAGGCCATTTCTCTCTGTCAGTAATGCACATCAAATCCCACAAGTAGGAGGGCTAAGAGGTTTGATCGGCTGTAATGCCTTTACCTACACTAAAGGCTTAAGAGAGGAAATCACATTCAAAGTTGCCCCGGCTCTGCACCGCACATCTGGGTCTCGGCTGGCTTTCCTTGCAAATCTTGCAGTTCATAAGGCCTCAAATGGAATCCAGAGCTCCTAATCCATCTTGATCTCATTTACACACAAGTGGCAAGTTTTGACTAATATTTTCCCTGATATATTGCCATGGCAGTAGAAGAAATAGCTCAAGGAGGTCCAGTCTGGGTCTGGTCGGGGGTTATTTTGAGATTGTGTGTTTGTCCCGGGACCAATCTCAGTATGATTGGATGGTAAATTTGGTGTAATGCTTTCTTTTCCGTGGTGTAAAAGCTGAGGAATGCGCTGCGGTGACATGAGCGGTGGTTTCCAAACTCTTCCCTGGCTTCCTGCATGAACCTATCCTCAGATGACCTTGTCTGCCTGTTGGTTTCATTGCAGATACATCCACATACTCAGTTTTTTTTATACTAGTTTCTTTCTAATCATAGAGTGTTCTCTTTAAGAAATAAGCAATGAGGCAAAAATTACAATTTAATTCAATGAATATGCAGATTTAAAAACTCCAGGCGTCTCACTCCAGACGACTTTCTTGCAACAAACCTTTTCAAGCAGCCTGCCTGACCTCCTGACTGAGTGCTGTCTTCTTAGCTCACATCAGCCAACACAAGCTCATGTCTTCCATGCAGCGCTGCCAGCTGTACAGCTCGTCCCCGCATGCTTCCTGTGCTCCCCTCCTGTCCTCAGATCCCCAGCCGTTGTCATCCAACCCAGCACACTAGATGGCACTGTTTACAACAGCACCGCCTGGACCGGCTGGGCGAACACAGTCTCACAAGCCCTGATTTACAATCCTCTCACTAATCTAATAAATTAGATTGCGCATTATACAGTTTGTAATTACACAACCACAATAAACACAGTTAACAATGCACATCAGCTCCGATTTCCACAGCTGTTACTGCATTAGATGGGGGAAAGATATGAAACAAGATATCAGATATGGCGATCAATGTGAAACAAGGAGATGATAAGATCAGTCACTACTTTTTTTTCCTCCTTTTTAATGGCTCATAATGTCGTTAAATCTGACTGCCATTATTTGCAAATACGTTTAGCTGGTCAACAGGGGCTGTTTAATGAAAAGTGCAGTCTTATCACGCGCTGATAGCATTTGTATAAGCTGGATATTTTACAGCTTTGATGCATCTACCTGCTTTATCGCTGCACTCTGCCTCCTGTCTGTTTATCGCATCCTCACTTTTCTTTCTGAGCCTCTTTGTTGCTCTTTTTTTGTTTGCCAGTGTGTCTGCAACTTTCCGTCTGTCTGTTTGTCTGCCTCCTCGTATTCCTGGATCTCTTTGTGTCTAGGCCTGTGGGCAGGTTTATGACAAGGGAGGTTGCTCCGGTTGAGCCTTCCTTAGGCATCAAAAGGCAAAGAGAGAGACAGGCTCTGTCACATTATGCATGGGCCCTCCTCTCCCGGCTTTGATTGAGAGTAGTGATCCAAAACTGATGCGGAGACGAGCCGGAGCTCACCTCTTGTCAGCGGCGGATGTTCTCCACAGGCAGACAGGCGAGCGGCAATGACAATGTTGGATACGCTCCATGGGCTCTGACAACCTCCTTCACACTTTGACACACTTGGTGATATCTCACTCAATGTTTGCCATTGTCTTAAAGAGATATCAGGTTGGGATGTGTGTTAAATATTGGGTTGCGTGTAGATTCCTTACATTTCTTTGCAGCTGGCTTGGCAGCTTTTGAAGAATTTGTAAACTTCTCTGCTTCTTTTCTTCTCCCTGCATGTTGAAAATGTACACTCTTTTAGCTTGACAACTTTTTTCTTTTTTCTTTAAAGTTTATCCAATTATACCTAATTATGTTCTGCTTGTAGCATTGCAACTCATGCGTGCAGCTTTTTCCTTGTGGGGTTTCACAGCACGCAGAATCCCCTACTGTAGATCTGCCTATACTTATATGCTTTTTTTTTCTACTTCTGACATCTGTGGCATTTTATCAGTAAAAATTAGTTGGTATCCGAATCAGACCAGCTGTGTATTGTACCGAAAGACAGCACATTCTACCTTGTTGTAATTCCACTTTAACAGGGAGTTAACCAAATGTCAAATAAAAGTCATTGCGCGTGTAACTTTGGCCCGCCAATTAAACAGAGGCCGTAGAGTCGCTCAATTCCTCCGGCTTTTGAAGGACTACGCAATCTTTCAGCTGAAGTTGAAACGTGAAAATCACCAAAATTGGAGTAACAAGAGTTTGATGACATCAAAAGGCACACGATTAAATGTTTGTCAAATCTGACTATCCAGTCCAAGACGCACACACAGTCACATACATACAATCACATTTCTTTGTGTTTTGACATGTTACCCTGAGATAACCTCTTTGTGTGTGTGTGTGTGTGTGCGTAGTCTGGTGGCTATTTGATATCGGATGTGGCGGGATCTTCCGATGAGTGCACTTCCTCCTCCTCCCTGGGCCAATACAAGTGTGTATTTATCCTGCAGAGACTCATTTATAGCTGCTCCTCCATCATGAACCCAGGGCTGCATATTCATAAACCAGCAATCTGTGTGAAATATGCATTACAGTGGCTGGAAGGTGTCATCTCCATGTGTCAGACCCTCCCACTTAAAATGTAACATGCTTCCATGGCGACGGGCTGATTGGCACGTCTCACAGCTCTAAAGAGCCAGTAAAAGGAATCGTCTCTTCTGTTAAATAAGTCGACTGCCTGAGAGTAGAAATGTCCTTGCATGGCTGCTGGGCTCTTTTAGATCTCAAGCAGAAGGAGCACTTGAGACTTCCAGCATTAAAGCTGACATTTGCTATGTTATTTTGTTCTCCTCTTCTCTCTTTTTAACAAAAGTTTTCTCCACAGCTTCTGTCTCGCAGTCCTTGTGGTTTCTCCATCTGTGGCCCCTGCATGGCTGTACTGCAAGTGCTTTTGTCTGCACTTTTCTTTCTGATGATCCTCAACTATAGCACATGTTGAGATCATTAATTCCAAACCCTGCCAAAACCACTTCCCACACATGCATGGCATTCATTCCTCCCCTCTCTCCCCAGCTCACTCTTTCCTTTCTCAGACTTACACACTCTGCTCTCTGCTGCGCTACGAGGCAAGAGTAATCCTGTTCTCTTTTCAGTGAATCAAAATCACCATGTGGCTTTGTTACAGTGGAGCTGAGAGCCGGGGATTGCTATTGCCTGATAATGTTTTAAAAAAATAAAAAATAAATAACGTGTAGCTCAAACAGGTTTGTGCATAAAAAAAAAGAAGAAAGGGTTAGGATTCATGCAGGCAGCATTTGCAGAATTCCTTCATACCTTCCTTGTTACACCTCACATCGCAAACCTGCACCATTTCAAAGCAGTGGCAGATATGAAATATTCAACAGCCCGTACTACTGTTACAACACAGCAGTAAAACAAAAAAAGAAATGCACGCATGCTTTCCCTGCACACTGTTAATTTTGAAAACTTGATGATTATTGGTTCAAATAGGACTCCTGGCTCCACAGCAGGAGTGCCTGCCTCTGGAACTGAGGATGCATCTTTAACAAGTATCTCCCAAAAAAATAAAACATCTCAAGGGTTGGGGGGCAGAATGAAAGAGAAAGGGAGAAAAATGAGGAAAGAGAAAGAAGAAGAGAGAGACACTGCAAGGGAAAGTGAGAGCAATCTGCTGGAGAATGTGTCAGAGTGTGTGTGTGTGTGTGTGTGTGTGTGTGTGTGCTGCAGACAGCTCTCTGGCATGGCAAAGCCTGCTGGTCCTGAGCAGAGCTGAGCTGGAAGCCTGCTCAAAGCCCTTCACCTTCACAGCCGGGCTGGCACGGTGCGTCGAGCGCGGCTGGCATAGCGCGATGTTTATCACACAAAGGCACGATCAAAGAGCTCTGGTATCTGGCTGCACCACTTTCATCTGGGTTCCCACAGCTGACAGTAGCATCCGTGGGGGGCTCTCCTCTCCTTTTTCTCCTCCTTTAATGGTCTCTCTCTCTCTCTCTCTTTTTCCCCTACCTCTCTACTCTCCCCCTCTCCCTCTCACACATTTATCACTGCAGATAAAAAGACTTTATTTGAGATTCTATAGTGAAAGAAATGTCTCTCCTAATCAATGATGGCTTTAGAAGCGGCCTGGGGATCAGGCGTTCCTAGGCTCTCTGCTTGTAAAGTGTGTGTGTGTGTGTGTGTGTGTGTGGCTCACAAACTTTCCCTTCAATGTTTAGGTTGCTGCTCCCCACCGGCCCATCATCTTCCACCTCTGCGCCCTGTTTTCAGTGATCAGCAAACCAAACTACTATCTGCAAAGACGTTCCCACAGCAGACATGGCACGACCTTGCCTCACGAAGGCAGCAATGCAAAATGAATGGGTCAGGGTGCAGGGGGAGGGGGGCTTTGCGCATGGGGCTTGACAGCTCCAGCATGAAGTTCGCCATGTTCGCCACCTCCTCTGACATCCCACCGTGCCACGGAAAAAAATGAAACTCTAAACAAATGGCTTCCGTGGTCACATCAAACCGCCTCGTCCGCAGGGAAAAGCGGTTGCTCTTCAGCATACAGCAGCAAGCCCTGCGCGACTGTCAGGAAAATGGGCCGTTTCGTTCCCCCCTTGAGTGTGTGTGTGTGTGTGTGTGTGTGTGGAATGTGTGGCTCCTGTTGTTGCGATCAATCCCAATTTAACAGACACCGGCTCAAAGTCAACCTTCAGGGAGCCATGAAAGCTGACAGGTGAGGGCTCACTGCCGTCTCCCCGACTCACATCAAAGACACGGCAACAGCGGCGGCTTCAGCTGAAGACGAGCACTTTTAGGAAGAACAAAGAGACTCAGAGAGAGGAGAGCAGGACTCGTCTTGAGACAAGGGATGGCCGAGAGGCTGAATACGAAAAGGGCATGAATACTGAAAAAGGTTCCTTCTGCCCTATGCAGATTTTGGAGAATTCAGATGGGATGTAACACAAATTCAATATGATGTCGGCCGTATGACAGTCACTTGTTTGACAAAGACTTTTGAGCTCAGGTGGATTTTTTTCCCCCCACTTTGCTTCAACTCGAAAACATGTTGAATGTGCACTCTTACATTTGTGGTCCAATCTGGGGATTAAGCCAGTCCAAATAATAGAGACAGAGCTCAATTTGTTCCCGCCCACATCGGAGCGGAAAACGATTCCACGCTCTCCATTGACTGTGTACTGCGTGAAGGTGCCTCCTTGTCACTTCGGTCTTCTGGCAAACAGCAGAAACATGCCTAAAAGCTGCCGTGTGGTGGGATGGGTAAAAAGAAAAAAAAAACAGAACTAAGTTTTTATAAGCTGTCAAACTGAAAAACCGAGCTTTTAAGAAGACAAAAGTGCACACAGACATGAACACTGGGGGATCCTGACACTCAGCATGCCTCAGTATGTGTGCGGCAAGCACTTTGTCACTGGTCAGTGAAATATCCAAATGTCAGTTTTAGGCTAACTATACTGCTGTGCGTTAAGCTAAAGTATTCTGACAGTCTGAAACTTGTTTAGTGGAATGTAGCAAAATCAGAAAGCTATCCAGTAATATGTGTGCAAGTGCCTTAGCTAACTACAGTAACTTAAAGAGAAGGCACACTGAGATACAGTAGACCAACAACATTGAGTGTGCTCTCTCTGGTAGAGAGAGGGTGCTAAAATAATCCTTTCACATGCTGAAAGCTAATGTTTTTGCTAGCTACAGGCATTTTGTTAGCGTTTCAGCCCTTGGTTGCATATTGTGGGGTGGATTGTTTTCCCCCGTTGCACTCGTTGCTCTCTATGTCCATGTCTGTACAGGATACAGTAACTACATCTGTTGTTTTAATTGCCATTGTAAATGAGGTCAAGCTAAACCTGCAATAACTGCTTTTCTTTTTGTGGCCACATTCATTTGGAGTCCTGATGAGTGAAAGCTCAATATCCACTCTGTTTTCCTCTGTTTTGGGTCTCTACCAACTCCCGAGGAACACACCTGGCTGTTTAGCTGCTAAATGCTAGTCGCTAACTGTGTCTGTCTGCTGTTTGGTGCTGAGCAGGTAGTGTGCAGTGGGTTTTCAGAGCCTTTCTGCAGAAACAGCTGCCTGCTGTGGCTGAAAACTACGCTATGAGAGCATTGAACCAAAGTTGTCAGCCTCGCTATGAAGCCCCGTTAAAAGCCGAGGAGAGTTTAATAGTACAGGTCACAGAACCCCAGGGGCAGCAAACACTCCTCGTCTCTCTTAAGTGTTTAAACCTTTAATATAGGCGTGTTGAATTCTGATTAATTGAGCAGTATGGAGATGACACAGACAGTGCTAAAAATGAATTAGGCCACTTACTGTACAGCTCTCGACTGTTTTTCCCCCCTTCCATAAAACCGCTGGAAAGCTTTGCAATCACAGCCCCAGTGCACTCACTTTTTTTTTTCATTGTCTACCAGCTGGAGGAGTCCTCCGAGGACCCATTTATACAGCTCCAGCAGTTTAAGCCGCCATCTCTGGTGCAGTAGCAGGTGTGCATCCTTTGAGGGTTTCACCTTAAATCAACTTCCAGAGGAAAAAAACATTACAGGAAAGAATAATAATGAAAAAGCTTTTTGTTTTTCTCGCTTATTTCATTTTCCTGTTGAACAGTTACACACTTACTTGGTGAACTACCTGTCAATACTGTGCATATACAGAGCAGATCAATACACTTTTTGGCACTGAGCATACCAATGAAAACAGAAATGTGAAGTTATTCAGTCCAACATGATGCTTGTCACGCCCTAAAGGAGAAAATGGAACTCAAACACTTCAATTACTAGGACTACCTTTCCGCCAAAAGTCATTACACCTACGTTAATTAGCGTCGCAATCACAGCTAGAATAAGCGGTAGTGTTATTTAGTTATACCTGTTTATCGCTGATGAGGCTGATGTGAAATCTTAACTTTTAAACCTTTAAAAGCAAGGAGAGGAACACTGGGGTCAATAGGAAGGTGTCGCACGATATCTGTCCCATCTTATTGGCCGGTTTTACAGCTTCGTTTCTATCTCTGGGTCTTGTCCAATGATTAAAGCCAGTATCTGGAGCAGGAAGTAAAGATTGGAACCATTTAGATCTCTCCCAGATCTGCTTAATGCTGCCCATCGATTTGCTTTTCCCTTTTAAAAACAAATGGACAACTCTGATGGTCCAAATGGCCCTTTTCCCAATTACAGGCTTGGGTGGCTTTCAATCCTCCTGCAGAAACACTCTGGCCTTAACTTCAGATAACTACTTAGTAGCCCGCGTGTGATCTTTCCTTGTCTGGTATGTACCTAAACACGCAGACACACACACACAAACCTCCCGCATTTGTGCTGCTGGTGAAATGAATCAAACACTTTCAGTCTATTCCATTAAAAATCTCAGTTTGAGCCAATATAACTTTGTTCATTTTATATCAGTAATCGGATCAAAATGAAGATTAATCTTTTGCGTGCGTTCTGCTTTTTATTAGAGAATAATTCACGCTGAAATATTAAATCGGGGGAATGCCTCACATAGTAAAAAGAAAACAAAAAAAACACATTTTGCCATTTTCCCCCCTATGGAACCTTACAGAACCTTACAGGGGCCTTATCGAAGTCTGCAAACCTGATCCCTCTTTCCAGATAGGCAGCCAAGCAGGCCCCTAAACACCAGGCCGACACTGTGTTCTACTTAATCTTGGATGAGGAACAGCAGCAGCAGATTCCAAAGAAGGGATGAACTGGGAGCTGGAAGAGAGAGAGGTGTGTGGGGGGGGGGGCTGCTGTCAACAAGCTCTTATGGTGAACAGATGTGGGGAAACTCCCTCACTACTCCTTAGCCTGAAGCCATGCACACACACACACACACACACACACACACACCTACGCACACACATATATCTACTGTAACTGTCAAGGGGAGGAGAGGCAAAACAATCGTTTGGAGTAAATTCCTGAGATGACTGAAATGGTTGTGGTGGACCTCTGCACAGAAAGGCCAAAATTGGAGAAAACCAAATAGGATCTTGTAGTAGAGGGCGGAAGAGGTTTATTGTTTTTTTTACCTTGTTGTTTTGCAGGAATGCTATTCTCAGTGAGGCCAGAGTGAGTTAGAACAGTGGTCTGCAGGGCTTGATTTATCGCCACCGCCGTGCAGGACAGAGCGCCCTATTTGACGGCAAAGTAGACATAAAGCAGCTGCCTCTTTGAGCAACTCTTAGAAAGAGATGCTATCGGTCAATAGGCCATACTTTAGTCACGCCGCCAAACTCTTTCTCCACCCTGAGCAAGTAGCGTTTATTGTGCATTTATCTTCCCAGGGAGTTAGAGTCTTACATAACAACATCGAACTGCTGAATTCCATCCGCGCTCTGATTTACAGGCTCGTAGGAGAACCCAAGTGAAAGGTAAATTTGATTACACAGCGTGGCCTTCCAGCATGTTTCTTTCAAGCACTGGCATTCTTTTGCTTGAGTGGACACATCATTTCACGTAGTACTTTTTAAGTTTTAGAGCGCAAATATTTCTCTTTTTGCCCCTCCTTATTTTCCAAAGCAAATTTTCTGACAAAACTGCTTTTATACTTTTAAAATGACATACTATTTATGTGTATCCAGCAGCCTTATTTCACACAATTCAGATCAAAGCAACACAGAAAATTAATTTTACCCCGAAACATAGTTTTGTTGCTGAGGAGATACTAGCTGTTAACAATATAGAATATAGCTCAAGAGCTTAAAAGGTGCTAAATAAAAATAAAAACTCCTGCTTACTCACCTTCTTATAAACAGTTATTTTTTCTGCATCAAATCTGTGGGTGTCCGTATAAGTAAAAGACATTGCTGAGGTTGTCGAATGTAATTTATGTATATTTGTTATCTATTAATGTATTCATCATCAATCAATGTTTGTAGCTGAAGGTCACAGGTCTAATCAGGCCTGTGGAAAACCTACCCGAACCTGAACCCGAGTCCATTTCCTTTCTTATCTGAAAGACATCTGAGGACAGTCAGAGCCAATTCAGATTTACATGAAGGATGGGTGGATCGATTCCCAAAGTATCAATACTACCTATACTACCGAAATCGATACTAGCATCAATAGGATCAAAGAAGTGATATATCTCATGTAGGGGTGACCCCAAATAGTTGCATATTTGACTGAGGAGCCTGATTCGACTGCCAGTCTCACAGTCAAATTGTCGCAGTGGCCGGGAACTGAGGTTATGAAAAAAAAGGATCATTCCATGTGGGCTACATGGGGGAGCTGAATGTCTGATTTCACACAGAATTGCTTGGTATCTCCCAATAAATCATTATAGCCGAGGTCGCTTATAGGTGGCTTCTAGGTGGCTTATAGGTTGACCCGGACTCGGACCTGTGACCGATTTGAGACAACAGTCAGAAAAATTTGTGAATCAGAGAAAAGTAATTTCACACGGTGTGCTCTAAAAAGAGAAAAGTAGACAGTGA
Source organism: Gadopsis marmoratus (assembly GCA_036023855.1). Classification (NCBI taxonomy): domain Eukaryota; kingdom Metazoa; phylum Chordata; class Actinopteri; order Centrarchiformes; family Percichthyidae; genus Gadopsis; species Gadopsis marmoratus. The sequence goes on along the minus strand of JAVQJF010009064.1, from coordinate 605 downwards.
GAACAGAGCTTTTATTTATGAATGGACAGACTCTTACATGCTCAATCTTCCTATAGGCAGTTCAAAAGCAGTATGTCTTATGTGTTCCATTACCACGGCAATTTTTAAAAGCAGGAGCATAAAAAAAAAAGAGACGATCAGTCATTGATAGACTTGATCAATTAGATAATACACTTTATGTAAATTCTTAGTCGTGGGACACCCCTAATCTCATGTGAGATCAGGTTCTTGGCATAAGAACAATCTTCTTTGTCAATGAATGAAAGCTTTTTTAACGTCCAGCATGCATCTGTGGAATCGCACATTGTACGCTCCTTGTTGGTAAAACAGCATCCTTTGCCACGCAAAGCCATCTTTCAGCAACACTGGCTCCAACAGTAACCACTAATAACTTTTTATAATAAGTAATAATAATTATGGACATTTATGGACTCTTTCTTATATGGATTATTTATTTATGGACAAAATGCATTCACAATTAAACAAGAATTAGTAGCAACAAACCTGGAACAGACTACAACAATATGCAGTCCAGCAGCTGCAATAATAAAATAAAATACTTAAAGGTCACTAAAACCAATACATATTTTCCTCAAGAGAAGAAG
>JAVQJF010009058.1:0-15215 GCA_036023855.1 Gadopsis marmoratus | reverse complement strand
TGACCACTGACAGGTGAAGTGAAGAACACTGATTATCTGGTTACCATGGCAGCTGTCAGTGGGGGGATATATGAGGCAGCAGGTGAACATTTTGTCTCCAAGTTGATGTGTTGAAGCAGGAAAAATGGGCAACGGAAGGATGTGAGCGACTTTGACAAGGAACCAAACTGTGATGGCTGGACGACTGGGTCAGAGCATCTCCAACACTGCAGCTCTGGACCACGGGAGCAACGGAAGAAGGTGGCCTGGTCTGATGAATCACATTTCTTTTACATCATGTGGATGGCCGGGTGCATGTGTGTTGCTTACCTGGGGCAGACATGGCACCATGGTGCACTGTGGGAAGAAGGCGAGCCGTTGGAGGCAGTGTGATGCTTTGGGTAATGTTCTGCTGGGAAACATTGGGTCCTGCCATCCATGTGGATGTTACTTTGACACGTATCACCTACCTAAACATTGTTGCAGACCAAGTTAGGAATGGAAACGGTATTCCCTAATGGCTGTGGCCTCTTTCAGTAGGATAATGAGCCCTGCCACACTGCAACAATGCTTCAGGAATGGTTTGAGGAACACGACAATGAGTTCAAGGTGTCGAATTAGCCTCCAAATTCCCCAGATCTCAATCCAATGGAGCATCTGTGGACAAACAAGTGTGCTGGACAAACACATCAGCTCTTAGGAGGCCCCACCTCGCAACTTACAGGACTTAAAGGATCTGCGGCTAACGTCTTGGTGCCAGATACCACAGCACACCTTCAGAGGTCTAGTGGAGTCCAGGCCTCGACGGGCCAGAGCTGTTTTGGCGGCAAAAGGGGGACCAAGACCAATATTAGGCGGGTGGTCATAATTTTATGGCTGATTGGTGTATACCTAACTATCCTCTCTGCATCTTAGATGAGTCAAAATGTAGATATATCCTTCAGGTAGCCAAAAAGCCAACTTTCAATCTGAAAGTATCTTCCACTGGATCAATTCCGTGAAAAACAAATGTTTGTCGTGACTCAGGGCTTGACATTGACCATGGCCCGTGGCCACAAAACGTTACTTGGTGGCCACCAAACACTCCATGTAGGCGGCCAGGTGAAATCCAGGCGCATTTGTTCCAAATTGCATCAAAATATAATCTGTAAATATACTTCTACTCTAAGTGTTTCCCTCTGCTTTGGATAACTGCACTGCACATTATCACACCAGTGCACTCTGTTGATTGTTTAGGGAGTTAAAGATATCACTGACAGTGGAAGTTGACTTACTGTAGTTTTAATGGCGTCTGGTCCTCGGAGAGCTGCAAACATGGCCTCAACATTTAGAAGACGAGCTGTTCTCTAATTAAAACCCCATAACTGTGTTGTTCAGTTTATGATAAACGTAATATATTCTGACAGCCGCTGCCTGTGTTGATTACACTGTTTGCAGTTTTCTTTAATTGCACATGAGACTGTTTAGGACGACTGAATGTATATATGAGTGTGTTGAAGTGGGAGGGAGGAGCAGAAGAGGAGAGAGCAGAAATTAGAATTTAGATTAGTGCATTTAGATTATTTTGGGGTTTCTTTGTTTTTTACTCAAATCCAGCCGTACAACACGGCGTTACTCTGCAGCATGTTGGTTCACTGCAGTTGTGTAGACTTTGATGATAACGGTCTGTTTTAATAGTTCATAGCTACAGTATCTACAGTATGAGGTGGGCGGTCCACCAGTTTGGTCCCAACTGAAACATCTCAACAACTACCGGATGGATTGTCCTGAAACTTGGTTCAGATATTCATGTTAGTTTAACAAGCTGAGTCTCGGATTTCAAGCAACATTGTCTCTGCTTTTATTCTCATTAAGCCTGTGGGAGATGATCATTTCTTTTCCTTTTCTCCTCTGAAGTGGAATTAGTGCTGCTTTTTCTTCTGGGTGCTTTCATGGATCTCAGCTTCTCCTGCAGCAGGGCGGCAGATTATTAATCAGATTCATAAATAATAAAAGATGGCAGCGCGGGCCCTGGGCATCGGGGCCACTGCTTCTTCCACGGTGAGGAGAAATGATGGAGGATAAGTCAGAGAGAACAATATTAACACAAAGCCATCTGGATTTATCCAAAGTCTGCTTACAGTCCACCTGAGGAGGTCGATGTCTTTATAAAACCTGAGCTGGTTAATATTCTGCCTGCTGCTCAGGACTGCGGGAGAAATTAGCAGGAGGCTAATCTCCCTAATTCTCTGTGTGTTTAAGCTAACGGTGCTGCTAACCTGCTGCCTGAGAGAAGGAGGACTGTTAATGCTTCTGTTCAGGTGACCTCTGCAGCACACAGTGTATGGATTTCAAAAACTCAAATATTTATATTAACCTCTTTAGTATTCGTGTTTCTGAGCCAGTTAGGATACTGGCTTTTTGGATTTTGTTCTTTTTGGTCTTTTGTCATTTAGCTGCCAGAAAGTTCTTTCACGCCCTCATCTGACAAGTCAACAAAACAGCTGATCTATTCCTAGAGATGTCATGAATGTTAAATAATGCTATAGATTGACTTTTACACTAGCTAGCAGTTTAAAATGTTTAGTTTTCAAAGAGCATTTTAGCATTGCATGATACAATGAATAGCATGAAAAATCAATGAAACTATGAAATGTCGTCGTCTTTATTCCACACATTCGTCTTCCTTGCCAAAACCTGGTGCCTAAATTACCTACAATCCAACTCGAACCACCGACAGCTCAGTCAGAGATTGGGGTGTGTTGTGCTAGTAGCGGCTAACGTAGCCTGTAGCCTGCAGCAGAGCTGAGCAGACGTCAGCTGCTCGACGACAACAGACTGTTGTCAGTTTCAAACTTGTAGTCTTCAGCCCCGACCGATGCCGACTCCAGTGACATCATATGCTACTTTAAAACACATGCAGCAGAAGACTACAACGCCTGTGTAAAACCACCAGAGCTACCGTTCAATATTCTAAAGCAATTACTCTCTTAAAGGCATAGTTCACGTTTTGTCAAATATGCTTATTCTGATTCTCATTTGGTGTGTGAATGTGTGTTTGTCTGCCCTGTGATTGACTGGCGACCAGTCCAGGGTGTTGCCCCGCCTCTCGCCCAATGTCGGCTGCGATTGGCTCCTTTTCAGTCCTCACACTAATTAATATTTCCATATTAGCAGTGGATCAAATGAGAGCTTTTCTGCCACTTTTAGCTTCTAGTTTTGGTTTTGATCAATAGTTGAATGACTGTATCAATAAATGCCTGGTGTAAGTTTTGTGATCATATTTAAAAGGTTGTTTACATCAGTAAAAGTGGCTTTTTTTTCCCCATATATAAATAAAGATCCAAATGTCACGGCAGAACTCAAAATGACATTTCTCTACAAAATCAATTAATCGATCACAAGAAAGTCTGAGGGAATCTTTTGCATGAAGTTCAGTTTTGGTGGCAGACAGGTTCCCGCTGCTCGCCAACACAAACAACATAACAAAACGGAGTAAGCTGTAATGTTAGCTGTGTGACAGCATCTAGATGGGAATCCATGTTACAAACACGCTTCCTGATGAACCGTGTCAGCTTTTTGTCCGGTTAGCGACCATGCTACATCTTCCTGTTTAAAAGTTAGCAGTTAGCAGTCCTGGCCGCCGGGTTTTAGCAGGTTTCTCACTGGCTACATATTGTGCTTTAAAGCTGTTTGAGCTCAAATTAAATTTCCCTTTTTTTAAATCTTAAATTGTAAAAGAAAAAAAAAAGTACTTTGCTTACCTTTAGAGAACTGTACAGACTGAACTTCTGGATTTAATCATTTGAAAATGAATGTTAACTTTCTTCTTCTTGTCCATTTAAAAAAAACATGTTAATGAAGTACTTTAACTTTAATCAGACCAAAGTAAAGCACAAGTTGTATTTTCCTCCTCCTCCCCAGTAATTCGGGTTCAGCGGATGGTGAACCCAGAACAAACGCCACCTCTGAGAGGCGACTTATCGGACCGTGACCTCTGACCCTTTGGCGGCTGAATGTGGAGGAATAAATGAGCAGGTAATAGAGGGCCGAGCAGTAAGTGGCAGTTTATGGAAATGAGGAGGTGATCTTTCCACCTGGGCGCGATAACCTCTGCGTTAATCCTCACTCCGCGACCTCCCGCCGCCCTCCTGTTCAACACTTTCATTAGAGTTTAATCGCCGCCCGAAAAAAGGGAAAAACCTGCTGCTGCTCATCAGACTGTCTCCAACTTCCTCTCCTGTTTGTGGTACTTCCTCCTTCTCTTCCCTACCGCTTCTTTCTTTACTTTACTTTTCTACATCCTCCTATACCTTATTATAATCTCTTTATCTGTGACCTTATTTCCTTTCCTACCACCTTATTTCTCTCTCTACTGCCTCCTTGCCGGTCATTTCCATCTACACCCTCTGCTTCCCCCCCCCCTCGTTTCCTCCTAGCGTCTTCCTCCTTTGCTCACTTCCGTACCTCCTCCTATACCTCCTCCTCTCCTTCCCTACCTCCTCCTCTGTCATTTACATACCGCCTCGCTGCTCCCACTTCACCTCCTTACACCTTCTCATTTCCTTTCCCACTCCCTCCTTTCTTTCAGTCTCCTTAATTATTTCCTGTCTTATCTTCTCCTTCCCTTCCTTGACATGCTTTCTTTTCCTTCTGTGCTCCTCTCGTCTCTTCCCTCTGTTTATTTCCTTCCTCCTTATCACCTTTCCTTCTCTTTACAACCTCATTTCCATCTGTCTTTTTGTTCCTTTTATTGCTCCTATTGTTCTTTCCTTCTTCCTTTCCTTTCTGATTTCCTCATTTTCGTCCCTACCTCTTTGACCTTTATTTTACTTTCCCTATACTTCCTCCTTCCCGTTGTTTCTCATTCCTTCCTTCCTTATCCTTCCCATTCTTCTTCTGTATTTCCATTCCTAGCCCCTCCTTTCCTTTCCTTCTCTTCTCATCCTAGCCTTACCTACTTCTTAATTTCCTTTCCTTTTCTATCCACCTCCTCCTTCCCTTGATTTCCTTTAAATCTCTTTCTTGTCCTTTTTTTAGTACCTTCTTCTTTCCTCCAATGCTTCCTCATTCTCTTCACCTTTATATGCCTCATTTTTACCTCCACACCTCCTCTCTTTCTGTTTTTCTTTTCCTTACTTCATCATTTACTTTCCTTCCTTCCCCTTTCTCACCTTCTGCACCTCCTCCTTCCCTTCCCTGCCTTGACATTCTTTTCCTTTCTTTTACATTTCCTTACCTCCTCCAATCTTTCCCTGAGCAAAACACACAAACAAGGTGTGCTTTCTTTCATCACCTGTAGTTGTGAAGGTTCTGTGGGAGTCTTTTCTTCGCTCTCAGCTTCGCCTCTTTAGCTGAAATCATTAAAACAGATTGCAGAGCCTTTTTGTTCACCTCGACGCTCTCTTCCAGCTCCGCAGGTCTGGCTGCTTTTTGCTGCCATTCTCTCCCTCGTCCTTTTTCCCGCCTTTGTTTAATTTCTTCTGTAAGCACATGAAGATTAATTGGGCCTCTCTTTCAACTTTTCCTGGCACCTTTCCTCTCTCGCTCTCTCCCTCTCGCAGGAATGCCTCTCATCATCTTTTCATTAGTGCTACCTCTGCCCTTATACATTATTCAGCCCGAGTCTCTGAGCAGAGCTTGTCCTTTATTAGACTGTCGCCAGAGTGCATTCCACAAACTCATTAAAAAACTATTAAAGGCTGATGATTTCCTCTGATAAAGCCGAGCGAGCTCCAGGTTTGGTGTTCTGACTGATCTTCTGACGGGATCAGACGACGTTACGCCTCGTGTCAAGGTGAACATCTGCACACCGGCTCGGGCTCACGCTTTTATTTAACCTTCATTTAATCCTGGACGGCTCTGTGAAAACTGTCACGACACCCACATGCGTACCTCACACCTTGGATTTACTGAAGACCTTCATATCCACTGTTGGATCTTAGGCCTTGTTCAGACTGCCAGCCCGAATCCGGTTCTTGAAAGTCTGGACAGCAAAAACCACATGGAAGCCACATCTGGAGGTGGCTTGAAAGGCGATTCTAATCATAGTTCTACGAATGCGTCTCAGTCCAGATGCTCTGGTGGCTCCGACTGGATTTCAAGGTGTCTTTTGCATCACTCGCACTCTAAATCCATCTTTACACCACAGGGAACTTTTAGTGCACAAAATTCTCTTTTGGATAATCCTCTCTTGACGTGGATCCAAACTTTCTTCCAACTTGCTCGCCACCCGTCGCAGGAGCAGCGGCTCTACTTGAAGCTGCCTCCGGATGTCCGAGCTCCTTACTCCAAAACTCTAAGGCTGAAACTCATTTTGGCCGCTGGTATCCTAAATCTCAATCTTTCAGTCACTCCCCAAAGCTCGTGACCACAGGCAGGTGAGGGTTGGAACTGCAATCCACCCGTCCATCTCTCCATTTGGCACTCCCAACCCAGAGGGGGGCCTCGGACACTCAAACATCTACTTTTATTTTTTGTTACTTTCTTGCGACTCCATTTATACGTATGATTGGGAAAGGACGACTTCGACCTAATTCTGACTTTTTGATAACAAACCTAAAACGGTTCTCTTTCAGAAGAGAGCAGGATCGGGACTGTGATCAAAAAGGTTGGACTGAAACCTTCCTGCGTGACCTGTGCACGAATTCATCTAAAACACCTTTGTCCTATTGAATGTATTTGTTTCTTAAAGGGCCTTTTCACCATATTACACTTGAGATCTTTAGACAGTTGGCAGTGATGAGCGACACCTGTGAACAGTGAGAAAATCCAATGAGAGAATTGAGCCGTTTTATTTCCACGTTGGGATATTTTGGAGCTACACACACAGTTCTGCCTCTTCTGACATGTTAATTGATGCTTTTCGGGTTTTTTAAGCGCCTCTGTTCTCTCGGCTCTCTCTGGGGAGTTGCTTCCTCTCTGTGATTTGCCGTGGGAGTTTAACAGCGACTCTGATCACGGCAGCACAGATAAGACGACAGCACACACAGACTCGCATGGTGTCGGCTGATTCGTCGAGGACTTTTTGGTTTTTTTCCCTCTTTTCTTTTTCCAGTTAAAGACAAGCGAGCGGAGGTGTCGGGTGAAGGGAAGTGAAGCAGAGCGATCACCTGCAGCAGAGGATCTTCTTCTTCTTCTTCTTCACTACAAACCAAAACATCTTTCATCCCTTAAATGTTCTTCATTTTTTCATTTAAATAAAAACAAACCACGGTGGTTGCGTCAAGCAGAGGAGTTAGTCTGGTGGTTTTTAAAGGGATTAATTCAAGTACAGAGACGATGACACAAAGTCATTCTCCGGTTTCAGCTTCTCCAGCGTGAGGATTTTCTGTTTTTAAATCATCGTAAACTGAATCTCTTTGGAGATTTTTGGACATTTAAACGCGTCACCTTGGAGTCTGGGAACACGTTTGACGACTGTAATTAAATTAATTAATCAGCAATGAAAATCCTTAGTTCCGGCACTGCTGTAATATTTAAAAGCTCGAAAATGTTTTTTCTCAGTCAGATTCTTACTGTGAGAAACACGAATTCAGTTTTCTAATTTTTTATTTAAAAACTGTTTCATGACAGATTCCTGTTCTTCTGTTTCTGTCTCACCGACTCGCTAATTCGTTTAGTCATGAAGTATTTGTAAAGACAAATACTTCAAGTTTTTTACGACTTGAGTTACTAACGAGTTCTTAATGTGAAAAAGGTTTATCCAATATTTATTCAATGTCCATTAAATGACTGTTAAACTGGACTTAGCTTCATAATTAATTGTGCTCAGTTTTCTAGTTTTGTTAGCTTCTTGATTAACTTTTTAGCTTAGGTTTTTCAGCTTTAAGGCATCGAAACTACAAGTAAAGCCCCAAACTTTTAACGCCAACATTAATGAACCAAACTTGTTTCATTGTACAGGATTTATTGCTAAATGTGAAGTCCTCGTTGAGACTCCTCCATGAGGCAGTTTGCTTCTGGGTCTTTAACTGGATTTTATGAGAAAGTAAGAACTCAAAAGCAGCTTTTTTTTTTAAGGTGTGTCTTAAAAAGTCAAATTAAAACCTCCACTAACTACCTGTAAATTAAAGGCGGATTAATGTGAGTCCACCTGATCTACAGATGGGGTGTTTTGTGTTGCTGCTGAGAGCCTCTTCCTCCGCTCAGCTTCATATTTTGTATAAATGAAACAGAAACAGACTCGTCTTGACATGAAATTTGGAGCGTCGGGCTGCAGAAAGTGCTGCGAGTAATGAGCGTCTGGTCGAGGTGTCAAATAAGAGGATTACCTCGTTTGTGGGCTTTCAAGAGATAAGTGGATATCTGAGAGCTCATTCGGCCGCGGCGTCTGAACCCTGACCTTTTACAGATGGAGGGGGGCGGGGCCTCGTGCCCCCCTCCAATATGTCCGTCAGGAGAGCTGACATTTCCGCCGTCTGGGAAAAACAAACCTTCATCTCATTCAAATGGAAAATGTTATCCCAACCTTTCTGCACGGCGCTAATCGAGACAACTCCAGATTATCTTTTTGTAATCACCTCAGCAGGTCCGGGTCCTTCGACGGAGCCACGAGTGTGGATCCATCTAATCTGTCAGAATTAAATGAGATCCATCACAGATCTGGATAATGGCCCCTGCAGATTGTGTGCAAAAATCTGCATTAATAATTCAGCTCCGATTTTTATTATTCATGAATGGGAGAGTGAGAGCAGAGTCGGGCGAGCGAGCTGCGAGGCCTGGATGTAGATTCTGCACAACGCTGTTTTTACTGTTTAAGAACAGATGAGGCAGCCATCAACAAACTCATTCTCTGTAACTGATTTGGCTATATTCAAAAACTAAGTTTGAAAACGTAGGTTTGGTGTCTTCTGTGTGTGAGAGGTAGAAACTCTCAGACCAGCTGCTAAACAGAACTCACTCAAGACAAGATAAGATCAGATTTGAACAAAGGTTTAACTGTGATAAACTACCAGCACAGTGGCAAAATAACGTTTCAACTTTTTTCCCACTTTAACACAAAGGTTCAAGAAAAATAATCAAAATTCTATAAATATAATAGAAAAGTGCGAGAGACAGAATTACTTAAAATAAAACTCTAGGGAGTAAAGTTGTTTTAATTACTTTTTATGCCTCAAGAATTTAAGAAGACGGACAGTTTCTTTTATAATGTCTCAAAAGCAGGAGATCTACATTTGTGCAATATTTTGCCAGCACAATCAAACTGTTTACGAGAAATATTTTGGTTCTGAAACTTTTTGAATTTAATTTGTGTATTGAATAGAAAAGCTGAAAGTGCATTTATAAATGCCAGCTGGTGACATTAAACTACATTAACAGATGTGTAAAACATCGAACGGCAGATAAAAGGAAATGAATAATGACCTCATTGGTTTTCCATACTTACAGCGTTCAGTCTTCCCTGTCCCTGAACTAACTGCAGACGCTCAACTGTCCCGCTGTTATTACAGACCCTGAACTAACCGCAGACACTGGATTTGTCCATGGACTCAGCTGATTGGTTGATTTGTTAATGAGTCCAGAATCAGAAAAACAGTGTTCTCATTACACACAGACACAAACAGAATGTGGCCGGACAGCCAGTGTGTGGCGTCCTTGTTGCTTTCATCTCGTTGGCTCGTAGTCGGCATCACGTCCAGTCGAGGGGGGTCGGGGGGGCGGGGTCTGTGGTGCTGCTTATTCTGAGGGTGCACTTGTTTTTGTTAACGAGAGGCCAGAGACGAACACACAGACTCATTTGGACGGTGACGACGTCGGGACGTTGTTTCAGAAATCACCCGAGGACGGCTTCCACTCCGCCGCCGCCGCTTTGTGGGCAAACGCTGCCACGAGAACAATAACATCTGATCTAATGGGCTGATTTCACCACAAACTCTCAGCACAGAGCCGAGGCGGAGGTGGACACCGAACTGATGTGCAAATAAGCTGTTTGTCTGGCGTTGTTTGTGGAAGCATCTCGTCCTCTCCCGACCTGTCCGGTGGCGGCGGAGCTGAAGATAATAATCCTGGACAGTAGTGTTAGGGTTAGGGTTAGGGTTAGGTTACCCTACGCTCAGTGAAGCCCCATCAAACTGACTCTTCTTCCAAGACTCATTTATCATAACAGAGCCTCCATGAAGGGCGCAGCCTTTGAGGAACGCTGCCTTTTATCTTATTGTCTTTGGGCAAAGTTTGATCTCGACTCTCTTCCTGTTTCCTTTATGACGAAGAGGAACATGAGAAGTTTCGGGCCTAATTAAAACTTTCTCTTTGGCGTACTTTCTGACTACAGGTGCACACGTGTTTAAAGACGGCTGAGAGGAACTGACAAAGGCAGAGCTATCTGGAAATCCGGCCCTCGGATTAAAACCATCACACCTGAGCGCAGAGGCAGAGAGTCGGTGTTAACTCGGTTTTCATGCTTTCTGTTTAATCTGGGTGGCAGCAGCCTCTCACCTTCATCCGTCTCCTGTGAAGTTCCTCTTTAAAATATTCAGAAAGTGAACCGAGGCAGGCGCACGTCTGTGTTTAAACTTTAAAACCGGAGACTCTCAGCGAGATGTCAGCAAAAAAAAAAACCCAAGTGAGAGGAGCCGCCCGCTTTGAGGCTCAGATTCATCGAGCCGCATTTGAATTTTATGACTTAATGTCGAGAGAAGAGCGCTGTGATGGGAAGTGTCACTTGTTGACAGAGAGTGATGTGAATGTCTGTGTTCTCTGGGAAAAGCTTGTTTCTGAGAGGAGACCTGCAGACACGTCACAGACCAGCATTAAAGGACCACACCGCTGTTTCCTCGTGTGTCACAATGTTTTTAGATCAGACAGGAATCACAGTCAACATTTGGTGACATTTATCTGTCTCAGTCAAGGTGTGTTCAAGGACACTTCAAGACCTGATACTGAACTGTAAAGGTCCAGGATGTAGGGAGCAGAAGGAAAGGACATGAGCACAGAGAGCATAGGCAGTCAGGAGCACTTTCAATGGATTATTAAAGTGGGTGAACTACAGGAGGTCACTGCAGGTAGACAGACCGGCAGGTTCATGGGCAACGGGTCCAAAATCCAACATCCAAGGGGACAAACAGGAGCAAAGAAAGAGTTCTTCAGGAAAGTCCGGGACTCTCACAGGAAGCGACGGGCACCAAACACAAACCGATGAACAGCAAGACAAGACATAGAGGACAAACCGTGAACAACCAGCGAGAGACGGGGGACAGGTGAGCTCAGGGCACCAGGTGAACAGGATCAACACAGGAGGGAGACCAGCCAGAACAGGAAACACACAACATACATCCACATGACATGAACTTCAAAAATCCAGAAGACAAACAACAAGCAGACACGGACACAGCTAGAGGGTGATTGGTTGGAGGGTCCTCGAATGCAACAGGGAAATGTCTCCGTATGCAGATTCTGTATGTTGAGAAAACCTTTACCAGCTTTAACTAGCTTTTAGACTCAATGAGCTTCAGTTCATTATAAATGTGAACCTGAGATGTGCCACGGATCAATAACCCACCACAGACAACATGTTATCTTTTGTCAAAGTCACTTTGGTGCTGCGTTCAAGGACAAGAACTGACACTGAAAACCAAAAGAGAAACAATTGCCAAACGTGAAACATAGCGAGTGATAGCCTATTGGTTGTTTCTTGCATTAAAAAAAAAAGTTGCTGTTGTGCAAGTGAGCTGTCAGGGCGTCACAGAGAAATCTCCACCTGTACGTGCAACGTGATTTCAAAGAACCAGCTGTGGTCGACATTGTTAGCAGCGGTTGTTCTAGAGCTGTTGTTTCTGTGAGTCGACGTCTGACAACGTGAATAGCTGCAAACGTCTCATCCACACTGGAAGACACGTTTCTGTCTCACGGGAAGACGGTGTCTTAATCCTGCCTGCAAAGCTCTGATTGGCTCAGCTGTTTCTGCCACCAGCGACGCACCAATCACCGAGGCCTTGAACCAGGCTACAAGTGAAGATCCTGCCAGAAGAATAAAGTTATTTGAATTGAAACGATTCTGCATTGAGAAGGTCTCATGAAGCGGCCGAAAACAGCCCTGTGCTAAAACGCTAGCGATAAGTTGGTGTCCGAGGAATCGGCACGGTTTGTAATACTCAGGCAGGATTTTACACGATCTTGATGATCGTGAGGTAAACTACAGAAATACAGAGTTCACATTACGATTGGCCAACGCAGCATCTTGCAGGATGACATTCATCCCGGGTAGACTAGTGTGATCCTCGTCTCGCCCCTCGTCTCTGGACCGTCTACGTACAAATGGTCCAGAACGCTGCTGCGAGGCTGCTGACCAGGTCCAGCAGGGCGATGCACATCACACCCATCTTCTCTTCGTTACATCGGCTTCCCGTCACATTCAGGATTCATTTTACTGTTGTTGCTTTCTTGTTTCTCTTCCTACAAACGATCTGCGGTCTTTTAAAAAGCAACTGAACACTAATTTATTTGCTGCAATCCTTGTGTTATTTGTGCTCATGTTTTATTATTTGCTTATTTTGAACCACCGCCGCCGTTATCTGCTTCTTTGACAGCTTCCAAGCCATGTTCCGTATCGTCTCTGGCTCAATCACGTTTTCATGTCACGCAAAAGCTGTGATTGGTTACCACAAGTCATGGCAGGACTTGAAGGTCCTGTGGTCACCTGATCTGACATCGTAGCCGTCTCAAAAAGATTTGTACCTGCTGGTCTGATCCTCGCTTCACATCAGACTCCTGCATCAGTCTTTTCCTTCTTGTTGTCCAAGGTTGAATTTGACCTCTATGTTTATTTTTTAACGTGTAAGGAGATTCTCATTCCTCACACAGTGTGAAAAGAGGTGCAGAGTTCAGTTTTTAATCAGCCACAAGTCAAACAGGAGGAACAGTTGAAACCCTTTCTTTCTTATTTTCAGTTTTTATTGGATTCCTCCACAGAGCACCTTCCTCTCGGAGATCCCCGGAGAGATCTGTCCATCAGCCCGAGAAAGTACAGTGGCAGCGTGGAGAGAATATAATAAAGGTTTGGAGAGACTGAGAGGCTTCGGGAGGTTTGTGAGCCGCCGTCGACCACATGTGAGTGACGGAGGAGGCGGCGTGGATCGACGGGACGAGCTGAGCATCCGCCGGGAGAACGCTGCTGCTGCCAAGCAAACCAGGTGGAAAAAAAGGCTTTCAAAGCCTCCTTCTGCTCAAAATCTCCTATTTTCCCTCTCCTCTCTTATTTCCTCTTCCTTCTTCCTTTCCTTTTACTTCCTCTTCCTTCTTCCTCTCCTCTCCTTCTACCTTTTCTTCCTCAACACTGAACACTTGACTGAAGACTCTCCAGAGAAGGTCATGAAAGTTCATCATCAACAGAGCGCAAAGAACATGACAGAAAAAGACAAAGGAATAAAATATAAAAACAAAAAATAAAAAACATGTAAATTTATAGGAGTTATTTCTGGATATTGACACAGTAATACTTGCTTTACTTTAAAACGTGCAACAAACTTTGCAACCTTTTTATTGGGCTTTCTACGTCTCTGTATGAACGAACTGAAGCTCCGACTCCCAAAAACAACCCAAATATAGGTGAGTGTTCAGAGTTTAGAGCGTCGGGGCTTTTAACACACTGAAAGGGTTCATGTTTGTCTGACAGAGTCTCTTCTTCTTGTCCTCCCTCCTTATCCTGTCCAGCGGGGTGGGGGTTATTTTAATCCTCCTCCTCTGAATAAAAGACCATTAGCAGCTGCTCTTTGTTGGAGCTGAAATGAAGCTGAATGTGTCAGACGGAGAGGAACATGAATTAAACATCCGTGAGAGGCGGAGAATTATGAGCAGTGTCCGGTCTAATAAGGCTGAGCATTAACGCCACCGTATCTCCACGCTGACTGACGGAGGCATCCAGCTCTCTCTCTCTGAGGCTCGGGGGGAACATTCGAAAAGTTTGGTCTTCTTAGAGGATTGGAAGCGTCGGATCGCCGGTTCATCAACGAATGACACACATACAGCAAAAAGGCAAACCTTCCACCTTCCTTTATATCTTTTTGGCTGCTCAACATCCCAAAGACTTACGTTCATATTGAGCGATCTGCAGGCTGATTTACATCCGATGCCAGAGTTGAGCACCAAAACAGGAAGTAGTTTGTCCTGAGTGTAGAGAGCGTGGATGTATAATAAGGGCTGGCTACCAGACCCAAAGATGGCGTCTATTCAGCCCAATAAGAAGGCCTCTATCTTCCGGGTTATGCTGAATATGCGCAGTAGCCTTTCTACTGCTGGCGCCACAGATCGAGGAAGAATTGCCAAATATAAAACTTCCATGGATCAAACATTCATAATATAAAAAGTTGTAATTGACCTTGTTTGCAATTTGAGGCAGTACCGCGAGTGACCACTGGGAGAAAGTGGCGCCCTCTCCAGGTTTTAGTACACATCCACAGTAGAGAGGCGGAAAGTAAAAGTAAACTTACTAAAGTAAGTTAGTATGTGACTGAATAAATGTACGCTTGTATGTTTTTGTGCACATTTTCACTTTGTGCAACAACTTGATTTTGAAATTCGAATAAAAGTCAAAATATCACAGAAAGGTTTTTACGGTCGGCTGTGGTGTAAAAGTTAGCGCGTCGATAAAAGCAAAGCAGAAGCCGACTTGATGAATGAATGAATGAATGAATGAATGAATGCTGGCGTCCATGAAGCGACTGGAGGATTAGCGCCACCTGCTGTTTACCTCCATCAGCCTCTGTTTGAGCTCATGTTTGCACGGCAGCACTGCACGGACACAAGCGTACACTCGCATTTCCTTCTGCATATTTTCAGAAAATTATTTTAAAATGTGTGAAGGATTTTTAAAAATGTGTTTGAAATGTATGAAAAATGATATTGCAGCCTTCGCAGGGGGCGGCGTCCCTCAGTGACGTCCCCGTCACACGTCCTCGTGCTATTGTGACATTTAATTAATACAAAGGCATTAAAGGCGAACAGGACAGAGCCCCTGAGAGGAAAAGAGATTTCTGGTGACTAAATAATATATAATATAAAATGTAATATATATATTTCAGACTGTGCATGCTGTATTTATTTTAGTTTAGTTTGTTCTGTGTGGTTAATTTATTCTCCATCAATAACGTAATTTTCAGTAGTGCATTAATAAAACACAAGCCTCATTTTTAACTCTGTTCAGACTTATGAAAGTTGTTTGTTTTATTGATCGATTGGCTCCCTTGTGGGGGGGGGGGGGGGGGGGGGGGGGGGGGGGGGGGGGGGGGGGGGGGGGGGGGGGGGGGGGGGGGGGGGGGGGG
>JAVQJF010009035.1:0-82310 GCA_036023855.1 Gadopsis marmoratus | reverse complement strand
TGTCAGTAAACGTGCTGCAGCATTTTGAATCAGCTGGAGAGTCTTAAGGGACTTATTGGAGCTGCCTGATAATATGGAGTTACAGTAATCCAGCCTTGAGGGAACAAATGCATGAACTAATTTTTCTGCATCTTCCTGAGATAAGATGAGCCTAATTTTTGCAATGTTACGTAGGTGAAAAAAAGCAGTCTTTGAAGTTTGTTTTATATGTGAATTAAAAGACATATCCTGATCAAAGATAACTCCAAGATTCCTTACGGTGGTGCTAGAGGCCAGGGCAATGCCATCTAAAAAGATATACATGTGTTGCATTGCAGGACATGCACATTACTGCTGATCTACGATGAAACTAATATTTAGAATATTATAGTTTGAAGCTCCTCAGTTGCGTTTGGAAAAAGTGAACAACTGGTGTTGCTGTTGTTATTTTAGCACTTGTGGGTGATACAGTTGCCACTTCATTAGGTACACCTCTACAATCTACTGCAATTCAATGCAACAGCTCTGCCATAAATTCTACCTTTTTATGAAGTTTAAAATGTTCAGTTTTTGGTGACATAGGCAATGTGTCAATTCAACTACATGTTTATTATTGAGATCATAGTCAACTGTGGTGTTGGACTGGACTGCATTATATTGAGAGATGATTCTAATCCTTTGTCTTTCCTATTTATGAGGAGGACAGAATATTAGAAACAACTCTCAGTATAATGCAGTCCAGTCCAACACATCACTAACTATGATCTCAATGCTAAAACTGTGTCAATAAAAACTGAAAATTATAGGCATCATAAAAGTAAACTTTATGGCAGAACAGTTGTATTGGATTGCAGGTGTACCTATTAAACTGGCCACTGAGTGTTTTATCTATTTTCTAAAACTTAAATTTTACAACCCGTTTGTTTTTGTAAACGAGAGACTCGAACATCCTTCGGTAAGCGCTGATCCAGCTTCCAACCTTTTGACATTTCTGTTCTTATTAAACGAAAGACAGAGCTCAACACTGTGCACTCTGTCGCGTTGTGAGCATCTCATTCACAGCGAACCTGCTCATCTACAATCCACTCAAGTGGCTTCAGAGCTCAGAAAATTGTCTGGTGAGCACCTACAAGCGCCTTGTGAGTTCCTCCCCTTAAATACCAAGAGGAGCTAATAAGAGCATCGCATGTGTGCTTGGCGCTTGCTCAGTAGGTGGGTCTCTCAGATCCAGATCTCTTTCTACTCAGCAGAATCTAGTAACGATGACAAAGATGTTTCCCATCACAATACATCAGTCTGCTATTGTGGGAGGGGATATTTCCTCTGGCTAATTGCTGCTCCCATATCCTTTACACATGGTCACTGTTATATTTGGAGACTTTGCAATGGAAATGCAGGTCATTTTTGTATCACGTGTGTATATTGTACTGTATATTCACTGAAGTCTGTTTTTCCCCCTTGAGTTGTTTAAAGTGTCACAGTGTCTTTTTTTTTTTTAGTGGGAATTGTGACCTTTTCTTTTTTGGAAACAGAGGTGGAGAAGTGGAATTGGAACTGGGATAAGGTCAACTTTCCCAAAACCTCAGCCCCATGCGTCTCACTCACACACACACACACACACACACCCACACACACACACGAATTGGGCGTTCCTGTCTTTGTACAAACTGCTTTTCCATTCAGTCCATCTATCATTTCCTATTGGCGGTGGCGCTGTGTGAGTGTTTACCCAGGGCTTGACAGTTAAAAGTTTTTTTTTTTTTAAAAGGCAGTATGTGTATGGATTTTCAGCCCTATAGAAACTTATGTTTGCTCTGTGCTTAATGGAAAGATTACAGGAACCCAAGAGAGCTGAAAAGAGTGAGATAGAGACTGTGTGTGTGTGTGGGGATGATCTGTAGTCACGCTACGATAATATTGTGTGGCGTCTGCACAGAGCAGACAGTGTTTGCCCCCTCCTCTGCGGAACAATCAGTACACTGTGTGATGTGCAGGGCCGCAGCAGTCATAATGGTAATTATGTCTTCTCCCGGACAGATTGGAACCTTTTTGTTTTTTCATGGTGAGAACCAAAGAGCCAGACAGTGAGGGAGAAAGAAGAAAGCGAGGGAGAGCTGACCTATGCACAGCTGCAGGGTGGGGTGAATATGTGAGGAAATATACAGCGGATAGATATGCACATGTATGTATTTATGTCAAAATCATGGTTTTTTTCCGTGAGTACTGCGGTTGTTTCTGGCTCATTTTTTCCATTAATGTCTCTCTGAACAGTGTTCTCATAATGTCCAACCATATTCCAGATAACAGAAGAGAAGTGCTGATAAAAAAGATGATATATTGAGTCGCTTTCACTTATTACCTTAATGCTCACAGCAATGAGCTTAACGAGCAGCTTTACAAACTCTGGGTTTGGCCTCTAAGAGACTGGGTCCAAAGGTACTCTCTATTTACTGTCCGCCATTATAACTGAGTGTCAGAATTGTTCATTTATCCAGTATATAGTGCCCTCAAAATTTCCACAATGGAACAGAAAAAGTAGCTTTTCTGCTAACAATCCCACAATGCAACATTTTATAGGTTTGAAAATTACAGATACAAAATACTGACAAAGTGTCACACAGAGTGCCCACTGTTGTTTTATTGTTTATTGGGATTCCCAATAGTTGTTCCCTTGGCAACAACTTCTCTTCCTGGGCCTGAAAGAAATACCTGCACACACTAGGCAACTCAGGTCTGAACAGAGTGAACATAATTTTTTTGGGCATAAAAATATATTCTTTCAAAAACACGCTCAAATTCAACATCAGTCAAATATGAGACAGTAAACCACAGTGCTTTTTGTAGTATAAACAACATCGTTTTTTTTATTTAACCTTTATTTAACCAGGAAAAAGGCTCATTGAGATTAAAAATGTCTTTTCAAGAGTGTCCCAAGAGTGTCAAACATAAAACCCACATAATGCAAAGCAAAAACAAATTACAATGATTTGATATTTTATAATATTTTTAAACAGTCAAAAACATCCACAGCCTGAAGTACCTTAATCCAAGTCATTTAAAATCACTTTAAAAGCATCCAATGAAACCAGCTCCTGAATATTCAGGTTAATTTGCAGCAAATTTAAAAGCCCCTTTTCCCATTTCAGTACGGACTTTGGGGACAGGTT
The DNA here is from genome assembly GCA_036023855.1 of Gadopsis marmoratus. NCBI lineage: Eukaryota > Metazoa > Chordata > Actinopteri > Centrarchiformes > Percichthyidae > Gadopsis > Gadopsis marmoratus. The sequence goes on along the minus strand of JAVQJF010009035.1, from coordinate 79,164 downwards.
TGACAGTATCAGTCATATAAAGGAAGCAAAAAACGATTAAGAAGGCTTATTGCAACAAGAATGCAAAGGTTTATATATATATATATATACCTTTGCATATCCTATATATAGTGAAAAGCACATTATTTTTTCCCGGTACTTTATTGTGTCTGCCCCTGACTTTTGAAACCAAACCTACGCCCGTGTGTGAGGTGAGAACTCTGTCCTGTTGCATCGTCCTGGCTCCTTATCTCCACCTCAGTTTACCTGTTATGTTGCCATGGGAACTCCCACCTCGGAAGCCTATTGGCCAACCTGAGGAGGTAGCGGCAGGTGAGGGAGTGCATGTGCGTGGGTGTAAGGAGGGAGGAAGAAAGATGTTTACAGGGCAAGGAGGGGCAGACTGAGACAGAAAGATAAACATTCAGATATAGAAGGAACACAATAGAGCAATAAATATAGCCTATAGAAGGCGGGTAAAGTCGTTGGTGATTGGAAGACAGAGAGAGAGACGGTGAGACCAAGTAAAAGGGTAGGTGTGTTTCACCCCACGCTGCTTTCTCAGAAACAGGAAGTCGTCAGTTGAACCGCCGTCTGCTCTTCTGACGCAGCTGTCTGAGCCTGATGACGGCCATGTGTCACTGTTGCTGTAGTAACCATCCGGCAGGGACAAACATCCGGATGACTGCTGTGTCAACGTTTTACATGAAATTTGTTATAATCGTAGCTTAACCACTATACATAATCACTTGTCTCCATGGTGACTGGAAAATAAAGAGGATGTACAGGTTTGCTTTTTATATTTTAAAATATATAAACCTCTGGAGCATCTGTTAATACACTGAACATATAAACAGTTGGGATAAAATCACTTTGCATGTAAATATACTGTATTATAGTTTTATTTTCTGCTGTATTTGTGTGAACAATTTATTTTAAACCTAAAAAATGTTTGAGTGATTATGACTAAAGATTTGAAAATCTTTATAGCCACCTGTGTCAATTTTAAATGTATTTTAGGTTCCTGGCAGCTTTATACTTAATTAAATTGATAAAATGAGAAGGGAGGGTAAGGACAGTTGGTACTAAACAAAGACAAAAATTAATCAAAATCTACCTGGACTCTCGAGGGTTAATCCACTACAATGTACACAAAGTGTACACAGTGAAAAAATAGAAAAAGTAAGTTAATTTTGCATTCTTCATTCGACCTTTAATACTGAATTGACACATTATTTGTATTTATTTATGTGTTTTCTGAATTATTTCTGTAATTTGAATAAATGTCAGTCTTTATCAATAGATCAGAGCTTTAAGTCGCAGCTTTCAATTATTTCTTCTTTTTTTCATGTCTGCCTGAGAGGCAGTACCTCGCTAGAATATGTGTGTTTTTCCTCAATATTTCATTTTCTTGATGTTCTCCTCTGTTATCAACATCTCAGAAAGACTTTCAGTTATGCAAATGTGTGGAAAGTGTCAGACTGTGCAGAGTTCATAAGAGGCATAAAGTTAATGTTGCATAACTGTACTGTACTGTGTACTGTGACCTACAGCTGCCATGAGAGTATGTGGAGTTTCACTCCAGCCAAAGACAAAAGTCAGCATATTACACTGATGAACACAAGCTGAGAGGAGGAACTACTGTTTGCCAGTGAAATCTCTTGGGTGTAATCCTTGTTTGGAATGAAAATCAACATTTGATTTCCTACCCTGAACCAAGAGAAGAAGAAAAAAAAGGTGATGGAGATAGAGAAAGGTGAAAAGAATTTTTTTTTTATAATATCTTTTTGTGATGTAAGATTTTTTCTATAATTGAAGGCATGGTTGAAAAAAACACAAGGCACGTATACTGCTATTTCATGGATATGTCATTTTAATTTTAATGCTGGTGAAACCACACATCAGTATCAACTTTGTATTTATTTTATACATTTTGGTTTCACATACAGTATAAAGACACCCGCTGTCCCGCTTGTCGGTAGTGTTTTTTTTTACAAATATGCTATCAACAACAGACAATGAACAGAAACGACACAAAGTCATTTTTGCTTTGACTCACTTTAAAAAATAAAAGCAACACATACAAAAACAGTGGAACAAATATTGCAGCAGACCATAGTAATTAATATTTATATAAATCTTTTATTACAATGCATTTCAAAGTGTATTTCTTTTTTTATTTTCACATTGATTTTTGATTAAAATAGCTTTGTGAAAATTGTAATTTTTAATAGTCTGTAAACGCAGTGAGACAGCAGGCATAATTCCAAGTGAAGTGTTTCATTACAGAATGTGAGAGTGTACATCTGTTGAGGAAAAAATGCTGCAAGTAGGAATTCAGCGAGACAAATCATTGTTTAACACAAACAGAGAATGCATATATTTAAATAAAATTTTTTAAATATATTTAAAAATGAACGCACACATCCAGACTTTAAGATGATGTAACAGGCTGCAGTCATTATAGTGGTATTAAAGTGAGCAGTATGTGTGTGTGTGTGTGTGCGCACTATGTGTGTGGAAATGAGACCAGTCCCCTGTTCCTGCTGAACTGAGCCAGCCAACGTCACACACTGATTATCAGCACAGCAGGCACAGGAGACCGACCCAGTAGGGGGTGGGGGGCACACACACACACACACACATACAGGAAAGTCAGACAAACGCACACACAAGTCAAACAAATAGACACGGATGCTCGTGCAGAAATCAACAAGTGGAAACAAAGAAATTAGAATGCAAACAAAAACTCACACACACGATACCCCTGAGAGACCCTGGCAGCCAGCAATACAAATGACGACATTAGATCACGTATTGCTCGCCCTACAGGAACAGGAGCACCCCTCAACACTAATGAGACAGCTGACATTTAGCAGACACTGACACACTGAAGCCCCACAATTTCAGCTAATTCAACAGATTACCAGTTATTACCAGAAGCTTATAGACCGTGACACAAAAGTGAGTCGTCTGTGAGCCACACACGTACTCGACCTTCAGCGCATGCTGTCACGGTAGAAGTGATTAGATGTGAGTATTAAGTTTGCTGCGCCTGTAAAAAGAGAGTCCAAGAACCAACCAATCTAACAAATGAGAAGCATGTTTTTGCCTCTTTATTAACAACATCAGACTGTTTTGAAATAGAGAGAAAAGTGCTTTTTGATGCACAGTTTCACATGTTAACTGGCACTGAGCTACAAAAATGTCAAGTTTCCATTTGAATTCAGTGCAAATTTTGAATGAATTTAATTTATTACATTTATGTGTGTTTCCATTCACTACTGTTGTATGTGAATCTTAGGATATGGGCGCTGGTGACGCTTATTCTCCAGTCAGGTGCCAATAAATCATTGCAGAAGAAGAAGATGCGACATGACGTAATTAAAAAGTGCAAGTCAAACCTCAAACAAATGACGATGAAAACATTACAAACGTGATGGAAATACGGCGTTTATTTTTGTTTCATGTATTGCCTTGAGGAAGGTTACAGTCTCTTTATTGAAGTTGAAAATGAGCATGAAAACAGGTGGATGGAAACACACTTTATTCAAAGAGTTTTAATATTTTGGGGTCTTTGGAGGATATAAATGGCCCTAGGTCAACAATGGTGAGCAGCATTTTGCAGTCGATGCCGTCGTTCTCGTCTGAAGTCTGGTGTTGATGTGAAGAGCTGATGTTTGATGCAGTGCGGCCCCTCCCTGACCTTTACTCTCCCTATGCAGGCTGCAGCCCTGTGGCGGCAGAACTTAACCACTGTGAACATGGCAGACACTCACTGTTCACATGTGGGTTAAGTCCTGCTGCCGCACAGCCAGGTCCTACCAGCATCTGTTCGTGACAGAGAGCGAGATGGGTGTGTTTGTGTGCGAGCATGCAAATTAGAAACATGGGTGTGACTGTGTGTGAGTTATCAAATTAGTGTGTGCGTCTGCGTTTGTGAGAAAGAGCTTGCTTTCTTCATGTCAGCCATTGGAAATCCCTGGCAATGTGATTCAGTCCTGTAGTCTCAAAAATCACTCTGCCAGGAATTCCCCTGGCCAACAGAGACAACTAGACAGTTTGTGGTGAGAGGGACACTTCAAGGCATGCAAAGAAAAACAAATAATAAACACCATAGTAGACCTCCTCCATCACTGTCACCTCTAATACCTAATGCTGCCATCTTGCCGTTGCCAGATTACCACTGTCCCACATCTATACCTCTGTGTGAATTGTGAAAGAGTGAATTATCACAGTAGTCCGATGTGCTACATCTTTGTCATTCACGGGTCACAGTCACTGCTCCTTCTCAGCCCTGAGTGTACTGTATGTGCATGGTTCTCGTCAACTTCCAGACTTCCCGTGGCCTCTTATAAAAATAGCTTTTCAATGACAGAATGGAGAATAAGGTTAGAAGGAAGTGGCCAGTCAAGTGGCACTCCCTTTAAAGATGTTTGCCCTGTTCTGTTCTACTTCTGCCCCTTTATCTGTGCCCCATGTGTGGAAACCCCCCCCAAAAAAGGCCGATGAGCACTAGACCGTGTTTCCTCTGCTGCAAAGCTACTGCTGAATCTTTTCAGAAATTGTCAGGAATTTTCATGGTGTGTAAAGAAACCGATACTGTATTTATATGTTATTGCTTCTTATTACCGTCTGTCAAAGATATCCGATAACATCCCACGCCAGCTAAGAAGAACAAGCACATACACCCATCACCCCCGGAGCAGAACATATTACTTTGAATTCCTTTTTGTTGAATTATTCTTGTCTGGACAAGGCATATTAAATAATTGAATGTCAGTCCAAGCTCAAAATCCACGTTCAATGCCTTTTTTTTTTTTGCCATCCTCTTGAAATCTCTTTATTTTCAGCAGCGTGAATATTCCACCATGTACAAGGTATGAGTCAGTGGGACACTTGTGGGGAACTCCAGACTCTAAATAAGTTTTAGCTGGCTGTTGTCACTGTGGGCTTGCTGAGAGCTGTGCCAGGGACACAGTGAACTTACTACCACTGTATCATTGTTGTCACAAATCTGTTGCAGCCAGGTCCGAGAGTTTGGAAAGAGCTTTCCCAAAATAGCACAAAACCTACTTCTATGGCTTATTATTTAAGGAAGTTGAATATTTTAAATGCTACTCAGCGAAGTGAATCTTTAAACACAAAAACGTAAAACTCACGACAGAAACCCTGTTTCGTTGTGCAGACGCTTTCTAGTTTCCTCCGGGCCAATGTTCTTTCTCTGAGTCTGTGGTCTAATCAACCAAATAACACCAAATTACAACCGCTCAGAACACGCTGTGATTTTGGTGCTTCTGGGAAGCAATTAGACAACCGTTGTTTCTTGCTCCGTCTGCTCTCTCTTATGAGTGTCTTGTGAATGTCTCTCTCTTACTCTCTCTCGCAGATTACGGTACAAGGGGCATTTTTGAGGCCCCAGCTGAGATTAGTGTAATTTTACAGCTAAACTAGCAGAGATATTATTTTGACGTTGTGGCACAAAGCATTTGTTTTGTCACTGAGTTCATTGAAAACTAAAAGATCTACATAAAAATGAATTTTTTACACATTTTGTGTTGGATGTAAGTCTCTCCTTAAATTCAGTCTTGTTTTATGAGATGTGCATCTTTCCCTTGGTCGGTCTGTCTCCACACGGTCACAGCAAGACTCAAGAAAGTATGTTGTTTAAGGTCCCAGCGCCCATCAAAGACTTTGCACTAACTCCTCTTTAACTCCTATCCTCCATCAACCTAAAACCCTCCATCCCGCCATCCTTTCATCTGGCAGTGGTTCATCTCGTGTGCTATTCTCTCTGACTTTTCATCTTTTCCATCGGTTTCTCTCTTCCCCTTTGCGTTCCCCCCGTCGAACCCGCAGCCGTTAATGTCTATGAGCTCATTCCTTCCCTTCCCCTGTAATGACGGCATTCTGGTTGACGCACACTGTCCAACACCTCACCTCAAATGCTCGCTGTGAGGATCTCAACATGTCTCCCTTTTACATTTGGCCTGTCTTGTTTTTTTTTCCTGTTGTTACACTCTTCTCAAATTGGATGTTTATTATGGTTAGGAATAATCATAAGGTTCTGCCATGTGGGCTGCAACTCATTGGCAGCTCATAATTGTGCCAATGTGTTGCATCCTGATGGAGACGTAGAATAGGAAAATTAGTGTCACTGAGTGACAATTGCCAGCAGATGTACCCTTGTAAAGTCAAAATGTTTTTAGAGAGTGTCTTCATGGCTTATGGCCTTGCGTGTGGGTGTTTTGATGGTTTTAGGGTATACAGTTTATGCGATGTGTGTGTTCTGCTAAGTTTATATTCGCGCACACAACGTATGGAGGTCCAAGTGTAGACGTGGCCACTGGCTGTTTTCACAGAGCGTCTCTCCCCTTCAGCCAGAGTTCAGAATTGACATTGCCGTTTACACAAGGGCACACAGTTAAGTGGAAAAGCCTCTGTTGAGACAGCTGGATCTCAACCCCTTGTTGTTTCAACACATATCTTCTCTCTCCCTACCCCCCCCCACACAGATGCACTAAGAAGTACAGACATGCTCACAGGCCAGACGCAATCTGTTTCTCCGCACATAATATGCTCACTATCAATACACAAACACAGTTGTGTCAATGGGCTGCCGGGCAAACATGGCATGTGCGTTAGCTGGGTTGTCACCTTATGTCATAAAGCAAGAATAGTACGAATACATACCAAACTGACATCATTCACACCTTCTGGCTGAGAACAGCTTCATAGAGCAAACAGTGAGCAGGACGACCCACAGTCTGCCTGTACTCTGCTGTTGTGCACTCCATCAATAATTATGTATCAAACTGAATCCTGCATCAGTTTTGTATCTTTCCATTACATGAGAGAATTTTACAGAGCGTGGATTGTTTTCAACAACAGCTTCATGTGAAACTGATATATCTTAGTCCACTGGTTCAAGACATTATGTCAACATTGGAGCACAAGGTAATGACATCTGAATTCACTTCTTGAAATGTAAATAAGTCACATTTGCTTTTCATAATTACTGTCGTATCCATTACACCTCGCAAGAGCGTGGATCACAGAGGAAGTAAACGTGGAAAAATAACCGTATCAACTAGAGTCCAAAATGGAAAGATGAGTGTGGTGACGAAAGATGCCTGACACAGCAGAATCTGCAAATTTACACAACATTTTCAAGACAATGTTTTCAGTCTTAAATCTGAGTAATTACAAACTCAGTAGTGGAGTAGCATAACAGCCTAACTTTGAAAGGCCTAGCCCTCTAAAATCTGTTGGGTGGATGGATGCTAATTCAGCCCAGTCAGTTATCTAACCCCAACCATAGAAAGCTGCAAACCTGTCAAAAAACTGCAGTGAAAATACAGAACACATCCCACCAACTTAAACAAAGATCTTTGAACCCACGCACCTTACACAGTACCACACCCTGGCTCTATAAGACAGAGAGTGTGTGTCTGGGTATGTGCATGCATGTAAGTACGATTGTATTTGTTTCGTGTGAGGACGTAATTATTGCTGAGGCCGTGACATTCAGTGATATTCAAAGAAGGACTCGCGCTCTACTACGGGCCATCTCCTCAATGCAGTTCTCCTCAATCAGAGGGGAAGGTTCATTGGCTGGCCTGGAATCAATGGAACGCACCGCATGTGGGACATTAGGCTGAGAATAAAAAAATGTATTTCCAGCTCCAGATTAAAAAAAAAGAAAAAAGAAAAAAAAGAAAAGCTCAAAGTCTGTTTAGGCTGTAAAGCTAGCCTCAGCAGGGACGAGCCCAGCCCAAGCCCGTGGTCTGCTCCCTGTAGCCCAATGTGTGTAACCCTATCCTCAGCCTGATTCTTTGCCAAACACCCTTACCACCACCACCAGCCCTGTACTTAGTGTACAGCTACCCTGCTGCCACTGAACCACACATGCACAAATGGATGCAGAAACCCCACATGCCCGCACACACACACACACACACACTTTTATTCCACTACGCCATGGTTTCCTGAGCCTGGGCCCGTTCTTACAGATCGCTGCCAGGCACAAGCCACCCTACCAAAGCCAGGGCTTGAGTTCACCACCTTCTCTCCTATTTCTATTCCCTCTTTCCTCCATCTATTCTTCCATCCATTCATCCATTTGGCCTTCCCTGGTAGGCAGAATAACGACACCTTCCGCCTCTCTTTTCCATGTCTTTTTTTTTGCATAGAGGTTATCTGGAGTCAGTCGCATAGAGAGTAAAGCAACAGACGCCCCCCGTGTGGCTAAAGTAACTCATTCTTATCTTGTCTTTCCTGCACGCTTCAGCGTCATTTTCACCTTCCACTACCCAATTTGGTCTATACCAACACCCGCAGAGAAGAACCAGACCAGACAGCGGACAGGAAGACAGAGACAGCCGGCCCTGAACTGTGTTAGCAACAGTAGCTGCTGGATTCCCTTCCTTTCATGGAGGTTTGGGAGCTTGCAGACTTACAGGGCCTCTGAACAATGAGAGGAATGTTTGAGCGGCTCCGGTCTCGCTTCAGCACTACCATTATGTCTCTCGGCTGCTTGTCTAGAACTTTTTATGACCTCTATTCTCACTCTGTGCTGCCAGCAACACCCTGCGCAGAGGCACACAGACTGATGTAGACAGATAGATGACACGCATGGGTAGAAGGGATGACATACATACTATACTGTAAGCAGACAGTTGGAAAGGAAGGCAGACAAACAGGTAAAGGCAAAGCAGTTAACTCTTAAATCATTCAGACGGGTGGAGATATAATCCATTAATCAAACACACATAGAGACAGACAGGCAGAAATTAAGCCATCCCATTCAAAGGAACTATTTACGTCTGACCTTTGTAATGGAGCCGGTCCACAGTGGCAGACCTCAGATCAGGGCAATATTCCAGTGCCAATATTACAGTACATTTGAACAGCAGGCACACATTACTGTCGCTCCGTGTGAATGTCTGTCCTGATCAACAGGTTGCAGGAATTGCTGTGAAGTGAGTGTGAAGTGCCTCTCTGTGGAAGACTAGTGGTTCAGGACAAAAAAAAAGAAAAGTCAAAGAAAAGCATACAGATTTGTTGGGTCATAAAGTCATAAAACAGTAAAAAGGCAACAATCAACTTCTGAGAAGAGCCAGACACGATGCTGCACCTACCTGAGGTAGCAGTTTTTACTCCTTCCCTCTGTCTCAACCTCACGCTCCTAATGCTCTCCAGTGCCACGCTCGAAGTTGAACTTGAACAGTTGTCGTCCCTCTCTCCCTCTCCCCCGGTGTCTCTCCATGTCTCCCACTCTTGGTCTCTCTCTTGTGGGTCTGTTTCTTCTTCGAGTGTGCAGACAGGAGTGTGTGTGGACCAGAATGTGTCTGGGAGCCACACAGGGTGAGAGTAAGAGAGTGGGCGGGCCCAGCCCTGTGCAGGGGATTCCTTTATGACGATGTCAGAGGAGAGGAGCCCTCCCCTTCTTCGTCTCCTCTCTGCCTCCCTCCCCTCTCCTCCCCCCTGTGCATGGCCGAGGCTGCTGCTAGAACACAGGAAAGGGGGCAGGGAGATAATTGGCCGTGCAGCTGCTAATAAATGAGCAAAGGCTGTTTGAGTCAATAGAGGCAGGAAGAGGAGCGAGCTAAATGTGCAGTGTTTCAGTGGACAAGCCCACTGAGATAGTCTTCTTGTATGTTGAAGATGCTCTGTGGAGAGTTGCATGTTTTTAATAAACCCTCCCAGCAGATAGTGATCATTTCTCTGTTTATCTGACAACGATCAGAGTGAATTATTGAGATTTATCCTGAAGAGATGCTGTAATTTAATCCCTTCTAATAGTAGTTGCTTAGATGTCAGAACATGCTTTCAGTACTATTTTGCAACCTTGTTTTGCGATGTTTGTGAAGACATTTGTGTGTACACGTGTGGATGAGTGTATTCACGAGATAACATTTTAGTTATGTAGCACTTTTAAAAACCCAAATCACTTTTCAAAGAATTGAATAGAGGACAAAAGAAAGAAATATAAAACCAATATATTCTAAGACATATTAACAAGGCCAGAAACAATAATAGAAAGTTATTACATTAAAGCAATTCTCTAAATTAATTGAGCATTGAGAAGTGATCAAAATGTGCACCCAGTCAATAAGGAGCTGATGATTTGACACTAAATGCATACACACCCATTCTTAAATAGTGTCTATTTAAGTCGCAACCTTGTGTATGCTGAAGTTGGTGCGAAGTCCTCTTGTCTCTTGTTTTGTTGAAACATGAAGCTGCTATTTTTATGCTGAGAGTCAAACTTTAACTGGAGCAAAAGTGCAGGTTACAGCAATCTAAACAAAAAAAGACAAAGCAAGGCTGATTTTTCCAAATCACTTAAAGCTAGACACTATTTCAATATGTAAATAATTTTGTGAGTGATCAATGGGTACTGATTTGATTGTGCTCCAGTTAGCGTGACGCTTATTGTAGTGACATTGATTCCTGCCATAGCAGAGAGAAAGTCTCCTTCCCTGTATTTTACTCATAAAGAATGTAAATCCCAATAATGATTCAAAAGTAGTGGTGGTTTCATGACTGCTCATAGGACGACATACTGTACAGTATACTGTACCGAGGACTTACTGTACAGTCTTTGCAGCGTCAGATCCAGCTTAAGCTGCTGTATTTGTGTGTGTGTGTGTGGTTTTGTGTCCAAGCTTGGTTTGATCTGCACCTGTCAAACGTAGGACCCCCCCCCCCCAACAAACACACACACACACACACACACACACACACAGGGAGACAGTAACACAAGTAACACAAGCTTCGAAGAGGCTATTAGAGGCGTTATGACTTCCCTTTCTTCCCTGAAGCCTTTGGGGCGTGTGTGAGCGGCGAAGTCCCGGACAGGCAACCACGCCCCTGTGAGAGAGCGGACGTCACACATTCCACACACACACACACACACACACACACACATACACACTTGTGCGTCTCTTAGCAACACATACACTCAAGCTCAAGCTTAGTGAAATGACTATGCCAGTAAGACGTATGACGGCGTCACATCGTTTATCTTCAGATGGGATAATGTTTTGTTTATGGACCTCAGTTTCTATGTTGCCTTCATAGGGGATTCACAACTTTGCATAACAGACGGGGTGTAATGAATACTTTTTGACTGTTAGTTAGAAAAGGTGACTTGTCTTAAGAATGAACTTGGTTATGCTGGAGTGGATTAGAGCTTCGTAAATGTCCTCTTTGTCTCTGTCTCTTTGTCTTTCTTTCTTTTTCTATGTGTGCATATCTGTATGACTGCATGAATGCTGATATATCATGAAAAAGGTCTATGCGTGATTCAATAGTCAGATGAGGTGAATAGTCCTTAGAATTAACTGGGTCGTCTATGTGATGAGCTTGTCTCAAGCGTTTCCATCTTCATTCTGTGGTCTAAACCTCAATGTGTGCCATGCACACTCCTCTCTCATTTTGCCCCACAGAGATGACAATTAGCATAGCCGCACGCAACAGCAGTACTGTAATAACTGAAATAAACCGAAGATGTTTTCAAAAGCTACTCATCACACGTAGACTTGAGACAACTGTCTTCTTTCAGCCTGGGTGAAATATGATCCAAATAAATATGTAAGCATGGTTGTATGGTGGGAACCACTGTTTGTGTGTGTGTGTGTGTTCATGTCTATGTTTCAACGGCTGTGTCCATATTCAAAAGATAACAGTGACAGCTGTACCTATAGAAGTGTGTACATTTGACTTTGTGCGAATATACAGTTTTGTGTACAGCATGTGTGTGTGTGTGTATAATAACGAAGTCATTCGTGGCAGCACTGACCTCTAAGGTCGCTGTGGACTGCATATCACAGGCTCCAGAGGGGGGGGGATTTGTAGAGTCATCTTTAGTTAATAATTCATTGAGAAATATTCTCCGTAGTATGGCCTGCTCTTGTGTTTTACCTCAGAGGTCAGAGTACAGAACTATGTGTATGTGTGTTTGCGTGTCCATCTGTACATATGTATGCATATTTCCAAGATTTATTTCTGTGTTTGATCTTACACTGAACATGCGTATTTTTACATGCATTTCAGTGCATATACTGTATGTCTGTAATATGTATTGCATGTGTGTGTTTGTGTGCATGTCTATATTAGTGTGCATCAAGTGGTCACACGGGACATTCAGCTGAGTGACCATCTATGACAGTGAGTCAGACGACAGTAAGCTAGTCTAATTGGGGCCTCAGGGTCTGGGAGTAAAAAAAAAGAAATCAACTTCCATTTGGTTGTCATGGTGAGTCAGATCCAATTATGCAACAAGCAGTAGAAAATGGCTTTGGAGAAAGAAAGAAATGCAGGAGAACGAGTATTGGTGTCAGCTGAATTGTGAGGAATCAGCAGGTTTCGTTTGATTTTTAAATTGTATTTTATAGTTTATCAATGGATTCCTTTTATTGTCTTTTTTTAAATGTCTTTGAGTTATAACAGACTGTTATATAGAGATACAAAGTCCTGACATCAGCTCAGGGATAGCCTCTGTTCCACCAGCTTCGCTATCTACAAGCTCTCATTCAGCCTTTCTTTCATCTGTCTTTCTAAAAATTAAGCTTGTTTCAGGGGTTTACATTCTGTATTCTAACACTACAACGCTTACTATAAGAAGTTTAAACTTTTGTTTAAAGTTTTGTTCAGCAAGGCGTTTATTAAAGGCAGCTAAAAACTGAAATACTGAATAATAGATTGTGTTTTTTAAACAATGATCATCTTTATCTAGACATAATAGAGTAAGAGACAGGCTCTGTTCTAAGGCTGGAATTGCTTTATCAAAATGTCAACATGATTTTGAATGAGGTTTATTTACTTCTGGATCAGAAACTTTAAGTTCAGTTTGGCTCTCTATAGAGGTACTGAATAGGGCTTCCCATATAATAGATAATAGTTACATTTACTTGAAAGATATTTAAAATAAAAAGATAAGTATAGCTGAATGTAAAACGTAATCCTTTATTTGATGCACTGCATTTTGGGGAATTTGGTCAGTTCTGGTTTTACCTCTATCCTCTGTAAGTACTATAGAGAACTGAACCATCAACCTGTCAGCTAGTAGGAAGCCTCCTGAATCAACCTGTCAATCCTTCATCCTCTTCTCCTCCTCAGCTCCACCTTGAGTTAACAGCCTCAGACACTTTCCCCCCTATTCCCGGACTCCTTTACCCCATCCAGCCCTGACCCAGTCCTGGGACATTTGAGGTCATAACTTTTCTACACCTCATCCATGCTGGACCATGTCACTGGAAACCAGTCCAGAACTCGGTCATAAAGTCCACCCAAAGACCAGCACATCTTAACCGAGCTCAAACCAGCCAGCTAGGAGGCTCCAAATGGATCCACTTGACTTTGACTGGTCTGTCCTTATTTTCTCTTTCCTGTGCTCTCTCTCTCTCTCTCTCTCTCTCTCTCTGGTATTTATGCGTTGGCAGTTGCCGTGGAGACAAGACACACAAACACTGTGGCAGTAGACAGGAAGTGCTGCGGAACCACAATGGCGTCACTGCGGCTCTGCACTCGCTCGCTCCCCCCTCCCTCTCTGTCTGCTCCAGCCAGCATGCATGCTATTATCCTTAGCAAGCTATATGGAGACCACACTGCTCTTTCTTTCTCTCTGTTCTCTTATTTCTCTCATTATTATTAGCATTGCTTTTTCAGCTGTGTCCTTCTCTCTCTTTTCAACTTTATACCACATTAGCTGCGTTAGTATTTGGAAAATTGCTGTCTGATTTGCGGTGTCTGGAATGCCTGGTGTTAGTTGATGTGCTGAAAAGCTGTTGGGCATTGACCGTTTTAAAGGTTCGACCCGTCTGCAGGGCGTTCACTCTGGAGACGCTGCTCCCCTGTTTCAAAACTGGGTCAAGAATGTTTGTGTGTGTGTGTGTGTACTGTATGTTTTGGAGTTTGTGAGACGCCTGTGAGGGTGAAAGACGATGTATTTCGGGTTGTACAAAACAACCAATATGTATGAGGGTGTCAGATTACATGCATACTGTGTAATGTGTACTTTGTATATGATGAGTGAGTGGACATGTAAGTGAGGAACAGATAGATAGATATAGCGTGGAACGTGTGTGGTCCTATTGCAGACTCTTACATCAGACTTGCATTAGTGTACAGTGCACATCCCTCCTGTTCTCCCTCTGTCTTTTTTACGCACCCCGGCTCTAAATATACTCCTCTGGAAAAATCCCTTGAGAAGATTCCGCCCTCTCCCACTCCACTTGCTAAAAATATCCAGCCAAGACCACCTTTACACCCCCCACCCCCTGTCCTGCTTCGCTTGACTGCTACCTCGCTCACTTGTTCATGTCTTGCACTCAACACCAGTTCATTATCTTACACAACCTCTCAACCCTTTTATGTGAGGTGACTCCTTGCTTTAGTTTTTTCTTATTCCTTTAACTCCCTTTCTGATAGCAGCGCCTCCTTTCGATCCCTCACGGCTGCTTGGCATATCTGCTGACATAGACAGCCAGTCATCCATCCCTCCATCCCTCCATCCGTCCATCCATCCTTCCAGCAAGGCAGCCAATCAGACATCCAGCCAACCCGCCTGTTGACCAACCAGCTGACCACCCAGCCAGCCAGATGAAGAGCTGTCTAGCTATCGGGGGTCTGGCTGGTGGTGAACAGATGGGTTCTCAGGACACCCAAACACAGAAGAAACAGAGGTGGGTTTTCTTGAAGTGAGCTCATATTGGAGAACAGGAAATCAAGGAGAGAGAAGGAAAGATTAAAAACAAATATGCCGTAGTATGACCACAGTGTCTTGTCTTTCAAAAGCGTAAACAGCGACTGCAGAAACAAAAATGTGTTATGAATCAAATGTGGGTATGTTGTTAATGGCTGTAAAAAGAGGACGAAGAAGCAGAAGTAAATCATCGGAACAAATAAGTTGCTATTTAAAAATAGTCCCATGGATTTGCTTGTTGTTTTCTGTTTGAGGAACTGATTAAAAGTAGTGTACTGTAAGACAGTAGTTTTCTGCCTTTCTTTGTGGTGGTCAATGAGAGCCGGAAGCCTATCCGTGGCCATATGGTGTTTCTGTTCCTTCGTTCAACCGCTGACATCATCTAGAGTGACACACGGCCGGGTGACTTCCTCCGACTCATTAATCACTTGTGTGTTAACAGGCGCACACACTCTCCCCAATTCCTGTACCCTTTACAGCTCTGCACCACATTCCGCTCGCGCTCGTTAGCTTGCCGGCCTCCCAACATCAGCTCTTTCCCAAATGGCCTGCACACGTAGCAGTGACCTTTGACCTTCCTCCTTCTCCCCCATAAAACCTCCAACCTCCATGCCATGCTTTGTCCACCTGCTGCTCACCTGTTGTACGGGGGAGCAGAGATCTGTCTTTAAACATTCCTGGGGGCGAAAAAAAATCTAAATGATCGAGAAAGGCATCTTGTTTTTAACTGGAGCTTTGTTTAAAGTCAAAGTGTGTGCTTTGGCTTGCTTTGACTGAAAGAAGTAAGAAAAAAGAATAAAAAAACACGTGAAACATCCCACAGCCGTTGGAGGACAGGTGATATCTGTAGTGTGTTATCTCTGCGGAGATTAAACTGACAAGAATCATTAACACCGAGCTCTGACTGGCTGCTTTGAGCAGAACTTCAGCCATTGGAGAGGCACAGAGAGAGTTTGAAAGTACAGTTGCACACCAAGAAAGTGGGAAACAGTGAGACATATTTATTTGATTTGATTCAAATTCTGGAAGACTTCAGGTGGTTATACTTTAGACATTGGGGTTTACATACAACCGTGTATTACATTTTAAATATTAGTATAGTGGGTCATTATTTATTGTATTAGTACCAAAGCTTTATCATGTCATTAATGCTCACTTGAATTGAAGTGAGGGAAGATGGCAAGAAAAAGAGAGAGAGAGTCATGATGCCACTGAGTGGAAGTTAGCTGTCAGCTTCGTGAAGTGTAGCTGTGAGAAGTTGTAGTACATCACTTTTTATGATACTGTAAAAGCACACAGAGAGATCTTTGCAGGGAGAATCAGGGGTCTGCCTGATCCACTATGTCAGGGTCAACGGTAGCCAAAACACACATTTAGTGTGGGATGAGCCATGGTCTGTAAATCACAGCCCACACACACAAACCTGCAGACTCCTCAGTGTAAATGAGTCAGTCATCTCCACCACCTAAAGGACTCCACCACTGACACAGGAGTGTGACAGGTCGTGGGAAAATAACCCCATCAGTCAGAACGCACTGAGGTGACGAACACCGAATAACCAAACTACTCATTTTCGCAAAACATTACGTGACCAGATCTGTGGTCAAAGAAACAAATCTACAAAAAAACCCCAGACATCTTCGCTCAGCTTTTTTTTTTTCCAGTTTCTCACCCAAAAACAGATTTTCAAAATCAAAGAAATAAGTTTACTGTGCAAAACCAGGTGGCCTTCCTAAATGTGTAGGCGTCAGACAATAAACGGGTGGTTTAGCGAGTTAAGCCCATGTGTGCACAAACTGGGTGTGTCTGTGTGTGTGTTTCCGCTACCCCCACCCATGTGAAGGGTGCTCTTGGGAGAGGGTATGTGCCCGCACTCGTGCCCTCTGGCTATTCGGCTTCCCTCCATTTTGGTGAATGCACTCTCCTATCCTGGCTCTTTGCTCCTTTCATCTTTCTCACTTGCAGCTTTTCCTTCTGTTTGTTGCTTTCTTGATTTTCCTGGGTTAGCACAAACCCTCCACCTCGTTCCCCTCTCTTTTCTTTGTCCTGCGCTCTCGCTCTCCCTCTCTGTGCATGTTGGTGTAGCTGTCCTTATTTGGCTTCCCTTCGAGTGAGTGGGAGTGTGAGTATGAATGTGCCTGTGTGTGTGTGTGTGTTTCCTCCTGACTGTGAGTCACTGCTTGTCTGACTCACGAGCGCTAACAAAAACACACAGTTGCCATGGGGACACACTCACTCCTCCCCTCCTCCCCCATCTCCCCCCCCCCCCCCCCTGTTAGTCTCTGGTTTCTCTCTCCTTGCGGGCACCGCTGCATCCCAGGCAGCCCTGGCACTGTTACATGGGTGGCACTCTGACTTGGGTTGGATGGTGGCGGCAAAGTGGGATACTGAACAGAAACGGAGGACAGAGGGAAGATTCAGAGTCACAAAAGCAGAATCATAGTAAGGCTGAAAAAGTGCACGTGAAATTGTTTGTATGGAAAACTTCAATTAAAGTACAAGAGCCTGCAGGAGAACAGAAACCTAGGGTGTGAGACAAGCAATCATCTATCATCAATAGTAAGTAGAAATGCTTGCATTGGCTGAGACAGACTAAATATAAAGTGCCCACCTGTGGCTCTATTCTCTATTCTTCTGTTCTCTTGCTTTTACTGCTCTGAAATTGCAGACAGCTTTGAACTGGGCCTGTTCTTTGATGTGCTGGCGTCACAGCTCGGCCTTGCTATAACCTCCAGGGAGCTTGATAATGTGCCCACGTGTGGCATTACGTTTTGACAAAGATCAGGTATGGGACTGGATGTACCCGCAGCCTCATGCTACCAAGGTTTGGCTTACTTCCTGGATGCTAAATGCTGATGGTACGTCACCTAGTGGACAAACTGTATTCTTTGGTAATTTTTTTTTTTTTATTATTGTTTCTTCCTAACTGACAGGTATATTGTACTTAGATACTAATTAGATAACTGGGCCACATGTGAGCTGCTTTATATGATGACTCTGACTGACCCGAGTGATCAAAGAAACGTTTCAGATGTTGAGTTGTCAGCAGTTGCAAAAGAAGAGACATCGTCCCCTCTAAACCTCTCAGATGATTTCATTAAAAAAATTGTTCAAGGCCCAAAAAGGTCACATTACCAAATATTTCACAAATACACATAAGATTAGAGAAAAGTAAAGAACACAAACAGTTGTGTAGCAGAACATTGTTGTTTCAATGTCCTACCCCCAGGCTGGGATCGCTGCATTAAACCACTGTATATACAGTAGATGAAACCTGCTCCACCTCAGCCAGCTACAACAGTAAAATGATGCTGACACATGAATGTATCTGTATTAAAATTTGAATAATGTCATATACAGCATATATATCAGTAAAAGGGCCATTTTTCTGCCCAATACTTTTACTTTTTAAACTTTGAGTACATTTTGCTGATAAAAATTTCAGAATTTTTACATAAGTAAGATTGTAAATCATAGACTTTTTACTTGTAATGGAATACTTTTACTTAATTAAAGCATCTGAGTACTTCGTCTGCCACTGTCTATCTAAGAATGAACACACACAGACTGAATGAAGGTGCAGGCGCAGACAACAAACACAACCACATACTGTACACCTCAGCGCAGACAATAGAGATAGACAGAAAAGTACAGACACACACTTGTCTCCGTCTCACTCACACACACTAAAAACACTTTTGACC
Organism: Gadopsis marmoratus; assembly: GCA_036023855.1. Lineage (NCBI taxonomy): Eukaryota > Metazoa > Chordata > Actinopteri > Centrarchiformes > Percichthyidae > Gadopsis > Gadopsis marmoratus. The sequence continues at coordinate 60,771 of JAVQJF010009035.1, read as the reverse complement.
TCTGTTTGACCTTTTTTGTGGCCTGAAAGCTCACAGCAGCTGGCTGGTGGAAAACAGGCTGAAACTGAAACTGTATGCCGGCGTAATCCTCAGCAAGAGAGAGGCAGCGAGAGCTGGGGCTGAGGGGGGGAAAAAGAGGGGAAACAGGACCAAAGGAAAGATATTGTTGTAACAGAGAGAGACCAGTGAGACAAGGAGGAATGTGAGAGCTCGAGTGATGGAAAACAAAACGCTGATCATTCAGGAGACGTGGGACAGAAGAGGGAAAGCACGAGAGACAACAGCTGAATGTATTCAACAACGCCATTGTCACACTTTATTGAAAAAATGCAACCTGCCATATATACTGTATGCTTTTACTGTATATACATCAGCCATGGTAACATAAGAGTTGTTTCTGTCAGAACATACAGAGTGAGCCCTACTGCACACACTGACTCATGCTCAAAAATGGAGTAAGGGTGTGAATGGGTACAAAAAAAGGCAAGAAGTCCACATAGATGACTGACATTTAACTTCTCGTAATGCAGGATATCAACATTGCTCGGATTGCGGCATGTATACCTTCTCTGACTACACAAACACACACACACACACACACACACACACTTTGCGCTCCAAATGTGTCTGAGCATGTGCATGACAGCTGTCCCTGTAATGTGTAGTAATCCTCAGTAAGCCCCATGGCTCCCACAGTCTCTTTCACTAGATCCTGCAGAGCATCTCTGACCTCACTGTACGCTCCTCCTGCACTCCCTCCGACCCGACACAACCTGCTCGCACTCTGCTCATGCTGTAGCTGATCACATCCCTTCACGCCAACACACTGTCTGCTCTGTCTCTTCATTGGTTCAGTCTCAAATATGCTAGCTGCGCGTTTGAGCCCTTTGACTCACTGTCTTTTCTGGCCCTTATATAATTAAAGGAATAGTGCGACATTTTGGGAAATACTCTTATTCTCTTTCTGGTGGAAAGTTACATGAGAAGATCTATACCGCTCTCATGTGTGTACGGTAAATATGGAGCTGCCGCGTGCAGCCAGTTAGGTTAAAGCAGGAACAGGGGGAAACTGGCTCTGTCCAATGGTACCAAATCTTACTGCTCCTACACAACCACCCTGGACAAACACCAAGTGCCAAAAGGGGCCTCTATTTGTGGTGTAAGTTTGCCCTCTGGTGCGCACATCAGGCCTTCTCCAATGATAAACCCCTTCATCGTGCCTTGTGACCTGAGACGTCTTCCTTTCTTCCATGTTCCAGTTCCCATCTTTGTACTGTTAGTGGTGCTTCCCTTTGTTGTACACAGGAGCACTTTGGGAAAAGAGGTTAGTGGTGATACACTTATTATGAATAACGTGAATTCATTTTTGAAGTTAGCAGGGCTGATCTGATGATCAGTTTAACTCTATGTAAAAGAAAAACTACATGTGGGATACGTTACATACAACCAGAACACACTGCCATTCTTTGTCAGTGGTTATTCTGACACATCAGCGGGGCCTGGAGGTGGAGGTTCTCAAATCTTTCACAGTGATCTTCTGCCAACTTTGGGCTTCCTCTGACTGATGGGCCAAAACTCCCACAAATGTCCACAATCAGTAATGTCACAGTGTCCATAAAACTCTTTAAAATGCAGTTCATGATGATGGGATACTGTTTTTTAAATAGTTGTTTATAGTTTTTTAAATATAAAAATAACTGTCTCCCTCATTAGTTTGAAACAAGTCTCTCGGAGTGGGGAGAATGGGATGATTATAGAAGAGAAGATGTGATGGGCATGTAGGCAAATGTGTGAAAACCTCTTTGCAATACTTCTTATAGGAGTACACATTTGGGAAGCTTTTAAAGATGCTTTTCCTTTTGAACAGTGTGATTTTAGCAAAGTATGCACAGTCTTTGCAGTCAGTCTGCACTTTGAAGAGGGAAAGGTAGCTGTTACAGAGTCTCTGAAGTGACTTAAAAAGTAACATCCATTGGATAACATTTTCCTTTTGTCACATTTAATTCCAGGAACTAAATATCTTCTGTTGTTTGTGGGATCTTGGTTCTTTCTTTAAGAAAAAAACATGATTTGTGTAGTAAGACAGAGATTCTCCAACGACACAACCTCGTCCACACAGAGAGCTGCAAAGAGCTCTTATCTCTGTCCTTTGGTGTTTGCAGTGTCCTTGGAGGGGAATGTCTCAGAAGTTGCTGAACAGTTCGTATTTCTTCATCCAGTCCATCTGCGGCGCCTTCTTCTTTTCTTTGGCATGGACCTTCATCTTTTCTTCTGCTGCCGTAGCACTCAGGCCCATCTCAGCAAACGGGTCCGACAGCCGGCCGCCCTCATCATCCGCCAGCTAGACGGGAGATATTATTGAAGATGGAAAGACAGTTGAGGGTGCTGACTTTCATGTGAAGGACCAAAAACCAAACACAGCATCATCCATGAATGCCTACACCCACCTGTGTGCTGTTGCCCTGGCTGCTGAGGTCAGAGTGTGTGGACCTGAGGGACTGTGTGGTGGAGCTGCCGTTGACCTGAGGGTTGTGGGAGCCGTTGGATATGGACGGACCATCATAGTCTGTGAATACAAACAAACAATGCACACAGACGGCGCAGAGTGAAGAAAATATTCTTCACGCCCATAGAGTTGTTTTACACTCCAGTATAGTCTCTATAATCTTTGTACGTAGTTCATATCCAAATGAATGAGTCCAGGAATCAGTCAAGAGTCGACAATGATCTTTATGCAGTGAGCAAGAACACATTTTGATAACACTTTATTTTACAGGTCTGTAATTTCCTAATAAATCCCTAATAGTATCCTTTCTACGTTTCCCCAGAAAGAACTATGTCATTTGCTACTAATTATAGGGGAAATCGAGACGGTGTTGAAGTGGTTTACTTCCAGTTAATAGTTTGTGTAACCTCTAATATTTTAGTCAAGTTTCCAAAAATGAATGAATGATGAATAAATGGGTTTTAATGTAGCTGTAAATGTATTTGGAAATCAACAACTGCTTTTAACTTAACCGTAAAATAACTGAAATAGCAGAACTTTGTCTCTATTTTTCCAATAACTAGAACCAAATTACATTGTTCTCTCCAGGAAACTTTCAAAAAATAAAAAATAAATTGGATTGCTAAGATGAAATGTTACCTATATTTGTTGACAACACACAGCCTTTTGTCAGTGCGGTCCTACCTTTGAGATGGCTGACCGTGGCGATAATCCCCCTCCTCTTGAAGTGTTCGTCTGTGTCTGGGTCCACCACCAACAGCCAGGTCTCATCTCCCCCTTTCTTTATGAAGGCCACCACCTCTGCATGCCGCATGCCCTCGATGTTCACACCGTTTACCTGGAGAACACAGAGACAAAATGAAAAGGGGGCTTTGGTTGGAAGGAAGGAGATTGTTTTTTTTATGGTTTTGTAGGCTGACTGTTATAGCTGTTGGTGCTCCATCAGCACACTGCGCACTATGATAAACATGGCTGTTAGGTACTTCTATATGCCTTCTGGCAGCCATCGTGGATGTCCACAGGGATTTAGGCAGTGTTAAAAAGTAGTAAAAAGGAGCATTAATCAGTGTCTGCTTCCTGAGAAAAACAATCCCACATCGACCATTATTTAAAAAACATCGTTTCCAACTGGTAGAGAGCTTTAGTAACTTTTATTTTGAATACAGCACCTAACTAAGTGCTACCTCATTTGTCCAGTAGATGGAGCCGTTGAACAGCATACTGATTGTACAGGGTTCAACATGACTCCCAGAGGCCTGCACAAATCTACACAATGTTGCCCAAACTCATGTTTTGGATCAGCGATTCGGGAAAGCGTTTAGCACAGCTGTTCATGCAGCTGTAGGAGTTACGATTCACTACATTAAAAGAAGACTCATAAATAAATCTAAAAGGAACTACAACAATCAGAAAACATCAGGGCCAAAAAGAGCTGAACAGAGGGACATAATGAATATGTGTGCGTGTGACTGACCATCTATGTGACAATACTGCCCTTGGCCGTACGCCCAACTAGCAAAACACAATAGCCTGCCATTGCTTGCTCTTATCTGGATGCTGCGTGCATTTGGAGGCCTGCATTTCAACAGCTTTGTCTGGACCTTGGCTTTTCGGAGGCAGGCAGCTAGCTTTGCACCATGCCAAGTTAGTGTTGGTACACAATCAATTATTGACGGCTCTCCAGGGCTCTGGCTATTGTGCAGGTCTCAGGTGTCCGAGTCCTGAGGGGGAATTTGTTTAAAATTCACTTATGACAACATGAGGAAGAGAAAGCAAAGTGCAAACTCGTCAAATGAGCATTTGCTCTTATTTGTGGGTGAGGAAAATGGGGTGAAATAAATAAATGTAGACAATAGGACTGTAGGCAAGTAGGTGCAACGAGACAGAATTTATGGGTCTTTCGGGGAAGAAAGGAAGGGGAAATGAGATCGAGAGAGAGAGAGGAATGAAGACTGTAAATGATTTGGAATAAACACGAAGAAAGAGTGGACTCAACAGATGGAAAATATGAGCAGCTCCTCCCCTCTTCTCTTCTCTCTTTCATATCAAAAATATCTAAACTGTCGTTTCTTCCCAGGACCCGTGACAGACAGATAAGACAGACATCATCAGTCAGCCAGGGACACAGACAGACAGTTTGATACAGAGTGAACAAGCATCTTTGTGTTCGGCCAAACAACAGGTGTTGTGTCATGTTTCACAGACCTTCATTAACAGTCCATCCCACACAAGACAATACACTCTGCTCTCTGCCCATTGTGCTAATTAATACATGCTGTAGGAACAGTACAGACGCTTATTTCTCATGGGACTCTTCCTCACGGAACCTCTTTATACTAGTGTGTGTGTGTTTAAATGTGTGGCTCATCAAAGGCATGGCGGATCCAACCACCTGAAGTCCATTGGCACAGTTTTGATGTGGTTTGTGTGCGTGTGTGTTCTAAGACTAACCTTGGATAGATCAAAACAAACAATATCAAATGCATCTGCACATCTGTGAATATGACGCATGTGTGACATTTAACTCTTCGGTCTCCAGTTAAGCTTCACAAAGACCTAGATGCCTGTTGATGCCCCAGGACTTTGTTAAAAAACTTGTTATAGATAATGCATTATTCAGCATCTCCGTGGCCTATTTGTTGCCTCACATTCATTCATAAACTGATAAATGACTGATAACATAGTGTTCCCAGAACAGCCATCATGTATTTTTCCAGTGGAAAGAGGGAGTGGCACATTTGCCAAATCATGTGTAAAAAGATTTCATGGTGCTTTGAGCTTAATGCTAATGCCCTCAAGTCTGGGGATCACCAGAATCATTAGGATTCATTTTCTGTACAAGATTTTGTGCCAATCCATCTAGTAGATACTGAAGAATTATACTGGATAAGTGAAAACTGTGTTTGGGTCGTCTGTACATGACGATCCATCTAATAGTTAAATCACTGTGGAGCCGATTTTTGGGCTATCATGAAATGTACTTTTGGAAAAGTGGTCGTGGTGCACTTTTGTATGGTCTTTGATGTCCTGAGTGCGCACTGTTGAGCTCAGGCGGAGCAGAGGCTGATGAGGCGTTCACTGGTGTCATAGCTTCTGCCAGACATCGGTAGAAAGCTGAGCTCTCACTATAGCCTTTACAATGCCAGCTGCTGATAATACAACTCCAGTGTAATTGGGCATGGTGAGAGAGAGAGAGCGAGAGAGAGAGAGAGAGAGAGAGAAAGACAGAGAGAGAGAGAGAGAGAGAGAGATCTGTCATGGTTGTTCACCTCTCTAACAAGCTGCTGACAGAGAACGCAGGACTTGTCTTGATGCATGGTCAGAGATACACACACACACACACACACACACACACAGCAGCCGAGTAACTCAACAGAGGCTCAGATTTTTCGTCCAAACTAAACACTGATATAAAGTTATCAAGCGGGCGTGAAATCACATATTTACCAGAAGACGATGAAGTTTACATTTCAGTATCCCGCAGGAAATGAAAGATAATTGCAGTACAAAGACAGTGCAAAGCTTTATGCAAACGCACATATATACTTTATGTAGACATACACTTCATTTTTCACAAATAGAAAATAGACTTGTAAGGATCTCCCTCAATTTGTTTGTTATGAACAGCTAAACTAGTGCTGCATTACGGTTTATCTGTCCATTATTTTCTCGATTAATCGATTAACTGTTTAGGCTATGAAATGTCAGACAATAGTATAAACTGTCCCTCCTATTTTCCCAGAATTCAAAAGGGACGTCTTGAAATGTCTCCAAGATCCAAAGATATTCCGTTTGCAATGACATAAAAAACATAAAATCCTCACTTTGGAGAATCTGCTTTTAGGAAATGTTGTATATTTCCCCTCATCAATCGATTCATTGAGTTGCTGAGGCATTTTATCAGCACATATCATTAATCTTATTTTATATGTAATTTATATTCAGATCTTTGCTTTGGCACTGTGTGTTCATGTAGTACACGTGCTAATCAAACTTCTGCAATTGAACTCAATTTGACGTGACACTGTCTTGAGTACCTTCCAACAACATTTGTGTGTGTGCATGTAAATGTGATCCTCAGTTTATGTCTCCATGGAGACAGGGAGTAGGGAGGTGGCCGACTGTGACCACCACCAGTGACCTGCTACAGGATGTTCCCACACACTCTCACCAGCCATCTAATGTTTCAGTGGAGCATCAGTACAGTATCTTCTAATGCCAAGACTGACACTAAAGTGTGATCAACAACATTTAGCCTCTTACAGACGTTTGGACGCTTGGACGACCAACTGCAGCTGTGCTTAGTGGTCCTGATCACAGTTACAGGACCATACTGATGCTTTACAGTTTACATTACTTTCAACCATTTTGCAAAGCATATCACAATGTCTTTGACTGTTTTCCTACCTGACAGGCAGAAATTGGCTACCACTCACTGAGTTCACTAAGATATGGAATTCAAATTGCATTGATACCACTTTTATATCTGTATGGTAAATATGTAGCATCCGGTTAGCTTAGCTTAGCATAAAGGTTAGAAGCAGGGGTAAACAGCTAGCCCGGCTCCAGGATGTATCTGCTTGCAGCCAAGAAGTAGTTACATTTCTTGGCACATAACCCCCCATAAAACAGCTAACTGTTGTTACTACACTTTTGAAGCGAGAAAGCAAATACGCCTACTTCCGAAAATGTCAAGCTATTGTGTTAATGTCCTATGTGTTTCTACAAAATACCTTATGAATATACCATATTGTAACAGGTCAGTCGGTCATTGGAGAGTCCTTGAAAGCATGTTCAGAACAGGCCTTACAATGCAACGCTATATATTCACCTTTGGGAAAAAACCAATGTGAAGGATTATCTTGTTGTGTCGAGCAACTTTCCAGCATCTGCAAGTTGATTTGAGGATGTTTTGTCATGAACTGCTATCAAATGGAACCAATAGCTGCCTGGAAGGTAAGAAATTAATCAAAAACTCCCTGAGTATGCTCCTTTACAATTTGGGGGGTCCTAAATGAACTCTGTTTAACCTTACCCTGAGACCCTATTGGAGTCCTGTTTGGCCTGCTCTGCTGCCTGGTCTGGATCCTGATGTACAGCCATTGAGGGCAAAGGTCATGGGAATGAAGAGTGAATGTTGTGTGTGTGTACACTCAGATGAAAAACAGCTTATAATGAAGATGATGATGTTACTGCCAACATGTTTTTTATTTGTCAAAGTTAACTGAAGACCCACGGTCTTTGTCACCCATTTCCTCACCCCTTTTTGCCCTTTTTGAGATTTCAACACATGACCGTTAACTTGTATGAGACTTAAATTGAGACTTAATTGTATGCGGTTATGTGTGTGACAGAAACTTTGTGATACTGTCGGTAAATTTACAGTCTGCTTTTGTTAATCTTTTGTCAAGGAAACTCTCTTCCTTCTTGTCTTTGCTTCTTTGCTCTCTGCTGCTTTTTTCCTCTCTTATCCAACACAGACCGTCTGCCTCTACTTCTCTCCATGTTTTATAAGAGGAGACATACATAAACACACACTCCTCCTTTCTTCCTCCCCCATCTCTCCCCCCCTGTCAGCCCCTGCAATCAGACTGATTTATAACTGATTTTCCTCTCCCCTATGACCGAGCTCTTCTCTCTCTCCAGCCTCACACACAGTGGAGATTGAGTCCAGGCTTCAGGTCCTGTTGTTGTTACAAACAGGGGCCTGACAGTAGACACAAGTGTGACTCCTGTCATTTAAACAGTCTATGTACATGGGGTCACATCTGTATTCAATCAGGGGTGGAATTGAGCATGAAATTTAGCTTTAGACTCTCCTAACAGCTTTGTTCTAATATAACAAAAAACCCCAATAATTAATGATAAATCCAGCTACTTTTTTGGACCAATGTAAACATTTGGGCGATGAGGCAGTTTGGCAAAATCTCTGATGAGGGAATACTTTAGGATCGTACACAGATGACTGATCTTTATTTGTACTATTGTTGGATTTAGTTAGATTCCAATAAGCTGGTGCATGCAGGTCTTCTCTCTCTATCTTACATCTTGTTTTGTGTTTAAATAAACTTACCTTTCGTGCTACTAAGAAAATTCCTTATTAGCACTGTTGTCGAGGTTCCCCTTCACCCCATTATCTTCTTATTAAGCACACACGTATTTTATAATATTTTAATGTTTTAATCAAATAATAAAACATGATTTGTACTTGAACCTTTGAATTTTTATCAAAAATGAAAAAATAATAAAACGTAAAGCTGTGTAACTTAATGGTCTGTGTGGAGATGAATATTGGAAATAGAACAGGAGGTTCTAACAGTAGCAAAATGCAAGTCAGAATTGGATTGAATTGCATATTGCATGTTTTTTCTGTAAAAATTGGAGGCTGTGTATATAATGCGAGGAGGCTGAAGTGTCTGCGACAACAAATGCAAAAGCTATTGACAAAAATATGAAAATCTCCCTTGGTGATTTGGCATAGAATTTTGAGACAGTCCCTAAATCAAAGGACTTTCATTAGTATATAGTTCTAGTATTATTGTGATGTTACTGCAAACATTCAGATGCCATTTATGTCCGTTCAAAGGGCATATCCTGTTCATATCTAATTAATGTACTTGTGCTTATTTACTTCCCACACTCATACACAGGGGGGACAAAATAACAGAAATAACAGCGACGATAATATAATGCCGTCCAACACCAAGAGAGTTGAATCTGATAGTGTCAACAAAAATTGAACCAGAGGTAGGATTTACTGCAGACTAATGTATTGGATTACAGTCTACTGTCAGGTGTTCCTGTTTTTGTGTCACCCAGACTCTCCACCCACGCTCCGCCATCCTACCTCAATCAGCCTGTCTTGTGGCCGGAGCCCGGCGCGTGCTGCAGCTGATCCTGGGTCCAGGGAGCGGATGTACTGTCCGGGCCGGGAACGATCACTGTGGAGGTTGAAGCCGTAGCCTGCGTCAGACCGCACCAGGTGGCACAGACGTGGAACGAGCTCGGATGGATCGACTTGGGGCTGGGACTGGGCCTGGGTGTGGTCTTCAGCCTGGACAAGAGCCTCCTGGAAGAAAATGAAAAAAGTGTGTACTTTTGCCACGTGGAAACCCTAATCGTTCCTCTTAATAATGTTTAAACTGAAACTGATTTGGTTCAAGCACAAATTGTAATCCTGTTAATGATCAGTCTGGGTGATACATGTTTCCAACTAGAAAAATTGCATTTCCTGAAGAAAATGCATGTGAATGCTGATGCTGAAAGGCTGTCCCTAAACTGGATTGCTGGCTTGAAATGCTGAATAATCCAGAAAATGTATGACTGAATGATGTGGAATGTTTTAATATTGGGTGAAAGGCTTGCGCTAAACTGGATAGCTGTGCAAAAAACTGCAGGAAATGGACAAATCTGAAATGGAGAAATGTGAAATGAATTGCCAGAATTGGAAGCTGAATTGTATCACCTGGAAGCTAAGAGCTGAAATACAAATAAATTGAAAGCTAAACTGTGATGTTGTGATTAATTGTTGAAGAAATATACATAAAACAATATTATACAATAATACAATACAAACTATTTACAAAATAACATTCTAACAATAACACTGCAAACTATTTTCAAAATAACATTGCAAACTATTTGCATGACCTTGTACATGACCTTGTACATGTTATTAGCAATGTCCCACTCTTTGTAACAATCAAGTGTAGGGAAAACACACAAAAACACATCACAGAAGCATTTCACGGCTTCACTTCACACCTCTGTGTCTGTGAAGGCATTACTGCTCCCCCTCCCCCCCCTGTCTTGCCGGCCACAACCACTCTGGAGAGTCGGGGGGGGGGCTCCTGAAGTGTATATTTAGATTTATGTGTCCGTTTTGCCATTATAACGTCTACAAAAACCACAAAAAGTCCTACAAATCCCAGTTTCGGTGTTTTGCGCACGAACGCACGCACAAAGTTCACTTTACTCAAGACAATTATAGGTAATAGTTTGATGAAACCCCCTAAAGCGACATATCCCTGTATTCAGAATTTCATTGGCTATGTGACATGCCAATCATTATCATGACGAGCTGCAATTGGCTCGTATTTTAGAAGAAAGGGGCATGCACTTCCCTTCAATGCAGACTATCATTGGCTATCGTAGTCTGTGGACGGGACATAGAAGGTCCAATTAGGTCAAATGAGGTGTCAATCAAAAGATAGGAAGTCAGCGGACGTTTTGAAATCAAGATATCGAAAATATCTTCATGTGAGCGTGTGAAATATTATGCACAACTGTCAACTACTGAGACATGATGCTGCAGCATTCCGTGGGATAAACTATGTACACGATGTAATAACGTGTTTTGGACTAAATATTTTACTGGATTTTTATCATCTGGACTGTTTACAACGGAACAGGAATGTTTTTGGCATATTGTTATTGATCTGTGGATTTCTGTGAGGCTTCAAAGGTGAGTTGCAATAACTTTGTTTACTTGTTGTGGACTGACATTAACGTTGATTGTATCGGCTGTTGTGGTCTGATCTTGAAATGGTTGGCATCAATCGAATCACAAGAATCTCAGCTTTCCAACAGTATGCGGCTTGAGCTCCCAGCTCAACAGTGCATTTGCATAGATTGTAACTGTTGAGAATTGTGATAAAATAATTAAAATAACAAAAAATTAAAGCTTGATGAAAGGCTGATGCTAAACTGGATAGCTGGCTTCCTCAGGCTGCCACGGTCACCGGTGCCTGTGGCAGACCCAGCTGAGACAGCAGCTGAGATACAGTAGGTGGCTCCCACCTCAGTTAACATGAGAGTCTATGTGTCAGATGGAGAGAGAGTCCAGTTAAAGCCCTCAAACAAAAGGTCGTAAATGTGAAAAGTAATAGCATGAATGTCCTCAAAGAGCTGAATGATTTTGATAGTTGAATGGTTTCTGTAGCACAAAATATGAAGTAGTAGAAGAGCAAAAAACGTATGGAAGAATAAAGAAAAAAAGAAATATAAAGAACAGGATAACAATAACAATCAGCATTCACACTAATTAAGAAATTGCTTCACATACTGTGTATGTAATTCCACTTGAAGGTAGGGTTTGGAGCAAGACAAATTTCACCAGTATGACTCAAATGAAGAAGTGTGCTCACATAACCTTGCATAGTTTACCATTTATAAAAGAGATAACATGTCTTACGTAGGGAATTACTATCTAAAGACAACTGGTTCAAAAGAGATACAATGTCAATACAGGCAAAAAATATATAAAAAATATAGTAGTTCATGAGATCAAAAAAATGTAGAAAGTAGCTAGAAAATACACATTGGTATTTATGTTGCTCAAAAGGCTATAAAAGGTTAAAATGGCGCAGCATATGTAGAAAGACTGGGCAAATCAGAGTGGCACTCTGCAGAGCATGTGAACACAGCAGGCAAATAAAACGCATAGCTGAGTCATTTAGAATCATCACCTTTCAAGCCTGTAGGGTGAATGTTTTGTGCAAAAAATGTGGGTGGAGAGTAACTTCAAGGCACTAATACTACTTAATGATTGGGAATGAGATACAATTACATCTCAACAAATCTCATTACTTGTACATCATTCTTGTTGGTTACAGATTTATGATTTATCCTTCTCCTTTTCATGTTTTTATGCGCTGCAATTCAGTCGTAGCATCTCGTATGGAGTGTATTTCATTCCGGTAGAGAAACTGTCCATTTGCAGCACAACACTGACAGCTCTAACAGCCTGGATGAAGACATTTATAGAACCTGTATAATTGTGCCTCGAGCCCTACAGTGTGATCACAGTGATTTACCACCTACACACTGGGAAAGAAATGTGCAGAGAGAGGGATGATAGCTTGTGGCCAGCTTTGTAACCTCATCTGATATTAGCTGTAGAAGTAACAAACAGGTAGCGTAGGTATTAAGTGATCACATATGAGTCAACATACAGTACACATGCGTGCATAGGACAGATCTGCAATCATATTACGCAACAGGAGAAGTCCATTGTTTTCACCATGCATCTGTGAAGCTAGCATCATGGTCCAGCTTGTGCCTGCTAAAAATACTTATGGAGTATGTGGGCCGGGTGAGAGAGAGAGTGAAAGAGAGACAAAGGTATTGTGGTGTGCAGAGATAGTTTAGGATTTATTCTGACAGAAAGAAAGAGGACATTTTATCAATTATTTCTCCCCTTCCAACTTTGTGCTTATTTATTGCAAATGCTTCTGAGGCATAGCCTCGATCACCACAGCAGTGCCTCCAAATTTTCCCCTCAACTGTAAAAAAATAACATAGATATCAACATATAATTTCATTTATTTCAGGCACTGAATTCTCTAGGGTGCTCTAACAGTGATCTAGGCAGCCTGCCCTGAGAAGGAGGGAGAGCGAGAAAGAAAGAGAGAGAGTAACAATAACTCTCACGAATCCCTCCAGATCCTCCTTTTCCTGGCTGGAGAGGAAGTGCCTGGGTTGGGCAGCATGGGTAGAGAAAAAGGTATCTAAGATCAAATGCATTAGTATCTTGAGATCTGGGCAAATCGAGAGAAAAACTGGCAGAAAGAGGGAGAGGCGAAAGGGAACAAGCAAGGAGGGAGAGAGCGTGCGTGGGAGGGATAGAAAATTAGATGCAGCGAGAGGATTGAGAAAGAGAGTTCAAGAAAAGAAACGGTCAAGTTGTATGCAGAGAAACACAGCAGGCAGATAAACAGAGAGGCCGAGTGCTGCAGAAAAAGATGGCAGAAGTTTCCAGTAAGCGACGATTGGGAGGAAAAGAGTTTGCAGTGGAGCTTCTCTAACATAAACAGTGAGAGTAGCACAGGCACAGCTGGGAGTCATTATGTGGGGGTGATGCAAGTGTCTGCCAATCTAACCCCCGACTGCCTCTCAATGCCTGTCCGCACCCCACTAATCACCCCCTGGGGCCCGTGCCAGTCTGAGTGTTTGACGTTAGTGTGCATTTCGGACACTTTTGACTTGTGTCTTTTCCTGCTGTCGGTTTGATCTGTATGAACTTAATTGTGTAAATTTGCACATGAGCTCTGTGTGTGTCCTCTGCTCTTTACTGACGGTGGACGGGTGCAGACGTCTGACTCGTGTGTAAAAGTGTAAAGGACGGAGACTCCTGGTTTGAAAGATTTTAAGAGTGTCAGCCAAAGAGGCTTGGAGGGCCTGAAGTTACCACACAACCTCTGCATACTGAGATGCCATCAAATGAATTGCGGTCAGCATGTTTGTTTGAACTGCGCTTGTTGAAAGCGTCACTGTTTTTGTGAAAAATATGTTGACGGGAACGAGAGGAAGATTTGATGTAATGTTTTCCCCTTTTGTCGGCAAATTCGCTTGTCATCAGGAAAGCGGTCAGTTATCGGCATCGGACATTTTTTTCAAAACAGAGTGCCAATGGGAGGAGGAGAAGTAGGAACTGCTGGGAAACAAATGCCGCATCCATGTTTTGTTCCAGGCGCATGAAGGTAACTGCAGTGCTGCTCAGAACAAGTTCACATGGAAAGTTCTGCAATAAACACACACACACACACACGTACTGACCTCCTGACTGTGGCACACTGAGAGGATGTGCTGTCAAGGGGACATGTGCCATCCCATGAATTCCTTTAGTTTCCTGTCACAATCAGCCTTTGTTTCTGTCACTGTCTGTGAGTACATGTGGGGGACAGAACCGTGTACACACAAGACTCATTTTACTCTGTGGTTGAGTTGTGCAATTTTGATTACATTAAAAATAGCCCCCCCCCCCCCCACATTGCAACATGAATTGTATATAAATTAAAGGTCAGTTCACACACATAATTCACTGTTGATTAAATGTGTCTATATGTGTATGTGACCGTATCTGTTAGCCTTGATGGGACCAGTTTAAGATTATGATGTGTATGACTGAGCATGCAGACATACCAGTTTACATGTTTAGTCTGTGTGTCTATCTGTGCACACAGACGCATGTGTATGCTTCCCTCTGCATGCGACCTCTGGCAGTGGTGTCGGCAGTTGATGAAACCAGATCGCAGCTTGTTGAATAATTGAGCGATGGCCTACTGCTGAAGGATGGACCATGACCGCTGTTAACCCATTCACAGCCAAGGATCATTGGCTCACTGCTGGCACACATCACAATCAAGTGTGTTTGGACATGCGTGCATGTGTGTGTGTTGTTTTAAGTGTCTCTGAGCTTCTACAAAGAAACTTTAAATCCAGTGTGTGCATGTAAGGCATTTTGTCAACCATGCTTTCCCTTGCATTCTTCCCATAGGGGATTATTGTTAAGTTAATATCCTCATTCTAATAAATCAGGAGGTCAAGGTTCCAATAAGCCCTGAGACAAAAGTATGCAGTTTTTCCTGCTGAGTTTGATTTGCCAAATGCAGATGTGGCAAGGTCTGAAGCACAACTTAGAGCGCCAGCATATAAATATTGACCTATTTATTGGCCAAAAACACTTGTGTGCATCTACTGAATTCAAGTACCAGGTAAAGTAAAAGAAAACCTTATAACAAGCATGTAAACTGTACATATTGAATACATTGGAAAACTGACAGTCAATCAATGGGCGGCAGGTTAAACAAACAAGAAAGCATTGTGTCAAACCCTGCTGAGGGAAACTCCAGTCTACACTTAAACTAAACGCACATTCATCAGTTTTTGTTCCACTGCCCTGATGTATTTCTTTTTATAACTTTCCATAACTCGACCAGAGTTCTTCCATGACCTAAAAACTGTATCCCAGTTTGTTAATGTTATTTTTCAGCTTGGAAAAATACTGCTGGAGTCGACAGCCTGTTTTCCAGCTGGGCTTGCTTTGAATCTACAGTGTTCAAAACAGTTGAAACATTGACTTCTGTCATGTCCAAGTGATTTTCTACAGTAAGCATCCAAACGAGCCAAGCGTCCGACTGGCTAGTTAGATAGAACAACATTTTAATTATATTCCATTACATCATTTTACAAATAATACTGTACTTTAATGCTGTATCTAACTAGCTCTACCCTGCAATACACGAAAAGCTGCTGCTCCTTTATTCTATTTATCATCAGCTGGCTGGATGCTGACTTTCTGCCTGGAACAACTCAATCTTTAAGCATAAAAAGACTTCTGTGTGAAATCAAAGAAACATTGTTTAAAAAAAGTAAAGTATTTAAGGATTTTGGTAAACCTCCTTGGTTATTGTTGACAGCAACAGTAAATAAGGGGGATTTTGTTGATATGAGCAATGGTGTGCTTCTAACTTTTACAGTGTCTTTAGTGTCTGACGCAACAAACGCGCTTGTTTTCTTCCATATGTTACACGCTTGTTGATATTATGTGTAATGTGATTATTAAAGTCACACCAAACACATCGGTATCTTGACTTACACGCCTGAGGGTTAATAAAAACAGATAACAGCTCTCCACTGAGATCGACAAAGTAATTGAAATGCCCACAAAGGGACACTTCCTGGAAGCAACAGAAAAGCTTGGCGGTTGTTGGCCTACAGCCAGAGTTTACCTACAACACCAACAAAATCTAATTAACATGGAGCACTGAATTGAAATGTTGCTGATGCCTGTGAAGTACCAGCAACAGTAGCACGTGGGACTTTTGCTAATGTCTTTGCTGGTTGACAACCACCAGCGGTGTACAGTGTCAAAGAGAGGAGGTGGAGCTTTTTTGACTTTTCAGAGAAACATATGGAGATTTAAATCTTTTGAAGAGTTTTGTGTGTACTGACGTTGCTCGATGCCTGCGTGACAGCAGGATTCAAAAGTGTTACCAACTCCCATATGTGGATAATTTAAAATGGCTTTATCAAATTAAGAGAACTGCTGTCTCAGACATTCTGGTCATTACAGCATTACCCTCAAACTGTTAGTGTGTATATGTGTGTGTCTGCCCCACATGCAGGTGCATTAAGTGTTGCTCAATCAGAGAGGAAAAGAGCAGATCAGGCCAGTTCACAGTGGGCGAGAAAGAGCAAGGAGTGGGAAGGGAACAAGAGAGAAAGGAAATGACAGGCAGCTGGAGAAAAGCAGAGTGATGTGGAGCTTGTAAAAAATAAAAATGACTGGGATAGGGGGAAAAAAATGCGGCAGGGATGAGCAACATAAGGGAGAAGCACTCAGTGAGATAAAGAGAATATAGGGCAGGCAGAGAAGGAGATGATGCACAACATGTGGAGGACAGGAAGAAGGGCTGGAGAGAGCAGAGAGAACACGAGAACATGAGGACTGGCCGGAGATCTCGATAACCAACACTTTGTCCCACTGCTGTGGTGTATTGCGTGACAGCCCTGTGACAGGAAGGCCAGCCGTGTCTGTTTGCCTCTGCTGCAGTGTGTGTGTGTGTTTGTGTGCGACGTGCGATACCTGCTGTTTAAGTGTTTCGAGAGATCATAACTGAGCAAGAGAGGAAGGAGCGTTAAGGTTGAAATGTGTAAAAAAAAAAATAAAACAAGAAAAAAGATAAAGTGAGGAACAGGAGCCAAGGAGCAACATGATCAGATGGCAAAACTGGAATACTGTACAGTCATGGAGCATATTGTCACACTGTACTCTGTTGACAATAGCCAGAGCTATCATTGCAACTAGTTGGAATGTCTGCTGGTTGCCTGGCAAACAGCCAGGAAATTGTCCCGCCATGAAATAGCAAACAGACATTTTTGCACTTTTGGTTTTTGTTGGGATTAAACAAACAAGATACAACATGGTAATTAGTGAGCTTCCAAGGTGTTGGTAGATTGATTTTGTTTCCTTTGGACGAAGCCAGGCTAGCTGTTTACCCTCTTCTTTCTTGTCTTCTTTTGCTGTCTTTATTCTGTGCTAAGCTAACTGGCTGCTGGCTACATATTTATCGTACAGATATGTGAGGGGTATCGGTCTTCTCATCTAAGTCTTGGGCAAGAAAACCAATACGTATATTTCCCAAAATGTTAAACCGTTCCTTTAAAACCAACCAAGACTTCCCATCATCTAAACAACAAAAACCAAAACACTCAAAAAAGAATATGTTTAAGGGGATGAGCTGAGTGCTGACGAGTCACGGTTTATGACTCACCAGGCTGTGTGCCGTCACAATGCCCCAGAGTCAGACTTTTATATCCTGTATCAGTCATCGCTAATTAATATGGTGCCTTCATGATCAATTGAAATACAGTAAAGTGAACTCAAGTTAACCTGCACATGCTGTACATTATTTTCCTTGTTTGGAGCGAGACTCTGTCTTTGTGTCTTGTTGCGAACTTCTCATCTGTCTGCATTGTGCTGTTTATTGTGCTTGTGAAGAAGTCATGCCTTTATTTCACTGCCACAACCTTCATGCAGGAATGTGCTGCAGGGATATTTCTCTTATTAGAAGAGCAGCAGTCTTTAACAATTTACATTTTATAAATGTCAGTTCACTTTAAATGGACACAGACAATATTTATTTTCCTAGAAAGTTCAAAGGGTGACGGAAGGAAAAGAAATGATGCTGCTGCAGATCTAGAAAGTATTCACTTCCTTATATTCACTATGCAGACTATGAATACTGTTAACAGGAGAGCAAAAAAAAAGCATGCAAATGCATTTTAATGCTGAGGGAAAACTTACTAATAAACTGCTTGTAAAATTCTTCAAACCTTTGCTGTACTCACCTAAATATCTGATGAAGCAGGCATGGATGTTGATGTTTGTTTTACATTTGCTCAAGATGCCTGCAGCTCAACTGCCAGGCTGATTGAAGAGCTGCAAAACTCCTGTGAGTGCAAACATATTGCACAGGGTGTCGTAGCTGGAGGCTGAACTGTCACTGAGCACAGATGAGATCACGATGGATGTGAAGGCACTCAGCTTGACTTATTATGTGAATTATTAGCACAGAACAAGATGTTTTGATGCTGACGCGATTACAATCTGCCCCCCTATAATTCCCTAAAGTGTCACTTCATGCTGTGAAGAAGTCTAAAGCAAACAATTACTTCTCTCCCAACATGTGTGATCTTGGAGATGTCAAAAATATTACATATTTCAATAAACACGATTTGATCCATTGAGAAAATGATAAAAGTCATTAAAATGTCAAGGCTTTTCTGTCCCTTGAGGGTTTAAAGGTTAAACTCACTGCAGGAAAACAAAGTACAAAATCCCAAAACTAAGTGAACTTGATGAAATATGCAAAAACAACCTGTACGTGTGCACAGAAGTTGCTGTTTTAGCCCGCTAGTTACATGAGCTCAACTTTGCAAAACAGTAATGTGAAGAATACACGCAGGAATCACTGGTGCATCAAGCTCAATCAAATATGTCTCCGTGTCGATGGCATTTCGTGGCTCTGGCTGCTATCAGGTCAGCTGTGGCTCTGAACAGGTTGTGTATGGAATGAGATGAGTGGGAAGAAAACATTGTTACTTGTACACACAATTAGTTTTGTACAGTTCAAAGTTTTTGTTACTTATTGTGTTGTTCTCCAAATGGAAATGTGTTTTCTGATTTTCTGTAAAAAATAAGACAGCCTATCAATAGTCTTACGCTGTGGCAACCACATTTTAAATATGACCATGATTAAGCATGTGTAGGGCTTTTGTGATGCCATGAGTGTGTTGGCAACACGATGTACGTGTCATGCTGATAAGGCCTTTCTGTGAGAGAGAGCACAGCTTTAGTTTCCATGAGAACCTGCAAGGTTTCATTCTGCAATAGCTGGTGGACACCGCGGAAGGAAAAGGATCAAAAGCACTGATGTGGACAAATAAACCGCCCAAAATGATACTCAACTCATACTGTCAGCGTCCAGATCACTAACCTACATCGAAACTGGCTCTTTCCTTCATCGATCCAAATGGACTGTTTATCAGCTGCTGCTGATTTCAGCCCATTGTACAGAGATGTAGTGTCTCAACATCTCCGTCTGTGTCTCATTTTCACGGTCAGAGCATATGATGAGGGGGTTAGTAGAACTATGCAAAGACAGACAGAAAGAGAGAGAGAGAGAAGGCAAATCAACAGGTGGTGTAGACCCCTCTCGTACATTTTCTCCATGTGTCTCTCACTATCTTTCGACCCGCCATTCTTCCTTAATTTACTTTACGCAGACCACTCCCCGCCTCCAAGTCACAGTATTTCATGTCTTCTTTCTGCCCATACTCTTCAATGCTTCCACCCTTACTTTCTCTCCCTCTCTTATCTTCTCTTATCTCTTATCCTCATGTTACAGCACATTCACATGCAGTGAAGTGGCTGCAGAATACAACGTTTCTGCCTATTTGTATTTAAATGTCAATTTAAATTGTGTGGGCTGCTGGCGAGGCTGAAATATTCAGCAGTTACATGCTGCTATGAGTGTGTGTGTGTGTGTGTGTCACAGATGAGGGAGTGAGATTTTAAAGGTGAATGCAGCTATTTTCTCCTCTTCGTCTCTTCTTCGCTGGTTATTTCAGTCTATCCGTGTTGTTTTTGTCTGTTCAGTTCTTGTCAGTTTTTCCCTCTACCTCTGTCTTTCATGTGTGTGACAGGACACCAGTTGATGTTGGTGATGTAATGTGTGTGTGTGTGTGTGTGTGTGTGCGTGTGTGTGCGTCCACACCCCTGTTATCGGTGTGCGGCAGATATCCCTCGTCCCTTGGTGAGAGGAGAGGAGCACGATAGAGGCAGAGAGTCTGAAGAGTATAATGTGATGGTGGGGGTTTTGTGCTTCTCTGTGTTTTTGAGTGTGTAAGAAATGTGTGTGTATAAAGTGTGTATGTGTGTAGAGTTGAAACAGTTCATCGGAATGTCATTTAAGACAGGAAAAATTGACATTTTTACAGATTTGTTTTTGTCTTCTGTTATGGTAAACTGAATATATTTGGGTTTTGGACTTTTGGTTGGAGCTAGATGATATTAGCTTATTGCAGATGTATTGGTATGTATATGTAGGGTCGGCCAAATAAGCAATAAGTAATTTCAGCGCTAGGTTTGAGGCCATTTAGAAACATTGTCTCTATTACGTAGCACTGACAAGTTTATTTTTACACAGTAATATGTCTTGGTCACAATAAAAAAACCCACCAAAAACTTTTCTAAACTTTAATTTAGGTGTCTACCTCAAAAATCCAGAATCAGTAAAGGTATAATTTGAAGACGACAACTTGGACCAACATTTTTCACAGTTTTCTGTTGTCTTGTAAACCAAACACATATTGAGAATAGTCATCAGATTAATCAATAATGAAGACAAACATCAATTGCAGATCTATATGTGTGTGTATTTAAACCTCTGGGTATTTGTATATGTGACATCATAGAGGCACAAAGCTCTGTGGAGGAGGCCTCATAAGATGTCATCAGACATAGATTTACGTAGTTCTTTGTGTGTGTGTGTGCGTGCAAGAGACAGCACATGGATATACATTTCGCACTCCCACTTCCTAAGCATAATGAATCAATTAGAGGGGATTCCTGTCACACACATCCTCTCTCATACTTTAATGCACACTAACCTCACCTCGCACACACATAAACTAAACCTCCCACTCTCGTTTGTCAAGTATTACCCAAGGATCTATAAAATTCCCAGCTGAATCTTAAGGATACAAAGCCTCTCTCCCATCACATCTACTCAACTCCCACAAACAGAGAAAAGGACGGCTACAATTAAACTGGTCCAAGATGCTGATGTGTGAGCTGAGCGAAACACAGCAGGGCCAGTGGGACATCAAAAACAAAAGCCTGAGTGTGTTTTTTTTAAAGTGTGTGAACGCTGTGTTCACACAGCTGTGAGTGCAGCAGTGAGCAGACGCAAACTGAGTATGTGAAGGGACCGAACATGGGTGAGTGAGATCCATACAGCTACTGTATGGATAAATGTGTGAAACAGCACAGTGACAATGAGGCCGACGTCGAATGCCAGATAATAAGGACATGACAGTAGCAACGCACTAGATGCAGAGTTCCCGTTACTGCTTTCAAGGGCTTCTCTATCAGCAATAATGAGGTGTAGCAATGAAGAATTTGCTGCCTGTCTCTCTCTCTCTGTATTTCTCTCTTGTATTTGTTGGAGAGGCTGTTGTGTGGGCAGCACATCGATCGATCCTCGGCCTGGCTACAGCTGACCTACGCTCCGCTGATATTCTCACATCCAACAACTGATGGTTAAAAGATGAGATTAAGAAAATGGAGACAGTGAAGAAGAGTGAGTTGTTTTCAGACATTATCTGTTGGGATGGACATTATCTGTTGGGATGGACACCAAAGTCCAGAAGTTCTAGGAATTTACCAAATACCAGTGTTAATGATTAAAAAAAATCATTTTAGAGATCAGTCCCAGACGATTCAAAGACGGCAGGAGATAGCAGGCCTGTTTTCCAATATTCTGACCCAGTAAGGGCTATACAAAAGTAGTGCAATCTATAAATAATACTTAAGATTTGGGTCAAGCATCTCAATTGCTACACTTAAAATTCGTGTATAGCAGGAGTTTGGTAAAGAAATGATGCAGCTTCATAATATGCATAGTTATGGTTTGGGTGATAATAACAATAAACTTTATTTGGCACAGAAAAATGCAAAAACGGATTCCAAAAAATATACATTTCATAGAAAGACCAATTAATGCAGAAATGTTTTGTAGGACGTCACTGACAATTTTCAATCTTTTAAGTCTGTATTAAGAGAGTGCTAGGAGAGTTTTGTTACAGGATCTGAGGTTGAGTGCTGGTACATATCTAGGCCATAAATGCTGCAGCCAGACCATGGAGTGCTTGAAAAGTACAGTGTAAAACTGTATATATCAATTCCTATCAACTGAAAGCCAATGCAAAGAGGCTAAAATGTTATGAGATTAATTTTTCTTGTTACCGTTAACAGTCTGGCTACAGCATTCTGTATAACTTGGAAGTGTGATAGAGCTTTGCCTCTCAGGTAAACAGTGCATGAATAACCATCTCCAAGTGAGAGATTAATATAAACCATCTCAGTTTCAAAACAATAGGAAGTTGATGAAAACAGGACTGAAGTACTTTATTAACTTGCTAATCAATAGTTGGATCCTCCTTTATAGGCTAAACAGAGAAAACCAGGTTGTCAAGATTTCAATGACGCAAACAGGATTTTATTTTAGATTTTTTTACTATTGAAATTGAGAATGTTATTAGACAGTTGTTTAAGGATGCCAGACTGTTGATTTTACAGATACATAAAGTCATCAGCATAACAGTGAAAAGAAATGTTGACTACATATTATTTGGCCAAGTGGAAGCATGTAGAAAGAAAATAGAAGGAGAACTAGGACAGAGCCTTGAGGTACTCCAGAGTTCAAAGTGGCAGTAAACTGAGAGGTAGCAGAGAGCAGTGTCCTCCAACTTCAAAGACAAATTAAGATATTATAATCTACTGTATCATAATGCAGAGCTTAATTCAAGTAAAACAGGGCCAACCCTTCAAAAGGATCACTGGACAGGAGATTATTGGTCACCCTTAGTATTCTCAGTGCTATGCTTTGCTTAAAAGTCAGATTGAAACTTGTATGTATGTAATATGTAGATGTTCCTTATCATTTTCTATCAAATTATGTAAGCACTGAAATTTCCTGTAGAAGACAAGGAATTATTTCAGTTTGGTGAGTCAAACTACTTCTGCAGAGAGACAGTCAGGTCAATTTCATCTGGGTTAACAACATTTGAATATATTATCAGCTTTGCATGCGTTGATAATACATGGAGACACACAGCTGTGTTCACTGTGTTTAATACAATACACTCAATTGTTCATGTCTCTCTAACATTACCCACCTTACTAATTCCACCCTCTCTGTTCTTTAATTCCCCCAGACACACAAGCCTGCGTTCCTCACTTGCGACTCCTCCACATCTTACAGGCCATGTTTTTACTCCAGGAATTTGGTTTACGCTCTCTTTCTCAGAGACACACACACACACACACATACACAATCCAGACCCCCGCATCTTGATGTAACACAGTTGGTATTCAAAGGGGGGGGGGGGGTCTTGAACACCAGCTCCAGATGTTAGTAAGAAGAATTGCACACACACTCACTCTCACCAATGTACAGCCACTTAAAAATCAAATATATGTAAATCCATATTTCGTCAGTTATCTTACATGGACTATTCTAAGGAGAAAAAAAAGCCTAAATATTCACTTTACGTAACTAGGAAAAGTTTTGTTAGTTGGCATGCCAGGTTAAACAAATTAAATGCCTC
Source organism: Gadopsis marmoratus (assembly GCA_036023855.1). Taxonomy (NCBI): domain Eukaryota; kingdom Metazoa; phylum Chordata; class Actinopteri; order Centrarchiformes; family Percichthyidae; genus Gadopsis; species Gadopsis marmoratus. Next base: position 37,088 of record JAVQJF010009035.1, on the reverse strand, counting down.
CTCTTTGCCAAAAGTAAACATTTTAAGAGGTTTTTGGACATCAACGTCAACTGTGCTGCTGCTGTTTGTCCCTCAAAGTATCATATACATTCATATCCTTGTTTTGTAAAAGCAGCAAGAAACAACCCTGCCCCTTACAGTACTGCTGGGTAGCAGGCAGAAATCATGCACAGGTGATCGCACAGGCTGAAGTGCTGACTACCTCCAGACGACTCCTGTGCTGTGTGCTGTTACATTAGAACCGACAGGCAACATCTTTTTCCTATTATGCTGTGGAAAATGAGAAACCGAGTCAGGTGACAGGACAAGGAAGAGATGTCAGGGGGCCTGACCTGAGCCATCATCTCATTATGTATTGTTACAAACTAATAGCCAGAGATAATCATGTTTTGGTAGTATGGGCACAAAGACCACAATCCAAAGGGGCATTTAAAAAAAGAATGTGACAAACAAGAAATGAGAGCAGTTTGCCTTTTCAAGACATCTTTACAACATCTGCAAAGAGATGGAGGAAAAACGGAGACACTGTTTACTGCAGTTGTGGGTCTATTTAGTGCTGAAAACCAATGTAGACAGCAGTGTTTCTAGCATGTGTATGTGTGTCTGATGCAGCATGTTCTCAGCGTATATTACTGCTACATCTCAAATTTCTTCTGTTTATTGCCAGACGTCTCTTCTGTGTGTGTTTGTCTCTCTCTCTCACAGATCCACGAGTGTTGCTACTTGTGTTCATTTAATCCTGACCCCATAACCTCAAGCCCCGACCCTTTAAAACCATGCTCTCTGTTTGTGATTTTCTCACGCAGATCTCTTTCACTCAGATATTATTATGCTGAAGATGCACACGTTTAAGCATTTACAGAAGTTCTCTGCAGGAGGATTTTGTGAAATCTTTGGAACTTGTGTAATTTGTGTTCATATTGACTTGTTTAGTCTCTGCTGGTGTTTAGAAGGAAATCTGTTTGTTAAGGTTTGATCACCTGTGACACAGGTGTGTCCCCCCATAGTCCAATACACAAACACGCGCAAAAACCTGTACCCTCGTGTGACCACAAACACACACTGAATAAAGATATAATATGTCGTGAATCTTTGGGGCACAAAGCTGCATTACATTCTTTACTGTGCATAGACACACATGCATACACATGATCACCCCCACAAAGCCCTCTCCTCTCTCTAAGTGTTTTAACAGATGTGTGTGTTTGAGCTCTATAGGGAGCAGGCCTCTGCAAATCCTAGTTTATTACAACACAAAGTGCTGTTCACATGTTAGTCTGTCAATCATCTGGACTGCTGCAACTGTCTCATACTGATTTGTGTCTGACTGAGCCAAAACATTATATGAGCTCCAAAGCTCTTGGATGTAACCTTATTAAAGGTCAAACTCATAGTGGAGAAATCAAAGAGAAACAAAGTCTTGTGCCCCAAAGGTTGTATGAATGCTTCTCCTCCCTTTCTCTGTTTCTCTCTTCCCCTTTCTCACACGTGTCATCAATCCTTTATTTTGCAAAATATGCATCTTTCCAGCACGCTAATCCTGATGTTGACTGCTACCATAGCAACAACTTTCCGTCTACTTCCTAACAAGCCCGGTGTTATACCAACCAGGTGTGCAGCAGGACTGGAAAGAACAACAATAAAAGGCCGCAATGTGTTTGTGTGTGTGTGTGTGTGGTTGGAGGACTCACCACCAACAGAGAGGTAGAATTCAGGCCAGGGAGAGGTGGGAGAGGAGATCACCAGTGAGACAATATCTCCCCAAAAATGCGGCAAACTCCATATACGAGCCAGGAAAATGTCTGTCTCTATGTGGCTGTGGAGTAAATAGAATGAAGACTTCTCATACCGTACGTCTCTATCTGTCTGTCCGCATCCTGTTCTTCTGCTGCGTTAGCCTCCTCACGTGTTGAGAAGTCGTCCAGTTAACATGCATTTAATAGACAACACCTCAAACTGTCCACTTGGCTGAACTGTACAGTCACGTTACAGCCGTGATAACAGACTAATATTCTTGACGCTAACTGCAGGTTTATGTATGCGTGTGGAGCTGGTGATCAAATGTCTTATTTTCTCTAACCTAATAAAAATATTATATATATATATATATATACTGTATAGTGAGCAAATTTGTGAATCAAAAATAACAATGAATCAATTATTAAAATAGTTGCGTGTGTGTGTTTGCAAAGTTAAAAAAAGGCTCTGGTGAGAAAGTGACACCTGATGCTTTATTGTTAGCTTTAGTGTTAATGATACACACTTAACTGTGTGTGTGTGTGTGTGTGTGTGTGTGTGTGTGTGTGTGCAAACGGGAGAAAGACAAGCGCGGAGACAGCGCACTGACACCTCAGATGTGTGTTAATGTAAGGTGATATGTCAAGTCATAATATTCTTGTCCTTGAAACGTCTCTTGCTTTTAAGAAGGACTCCAGCATCAGTCATTGCTTCTGTTAAATGCGTTCGATGCCGTCTGCTGGCTGCCATTGTGCCCACAAGCAAATACTTGGCTGAAGTGAAGCTCAAATCTGATTGTGACTAGCTGATCTAGTCACAAAGTGATGGACTGAGAGCAGGATCATATGTCTTTAATGTGTATTTCAGTCTCTTTTATAGAGCCCGCTGGCTTTCAATTGCAATATACTATCCAGAAATCCCAATATTCCATAAATACTTAACTACGATGAAGTCAAAGACATGCAACACGTATTTTGTATCCACACAATTATTTTCATGGAGAAAGTGCACTGATCTACATGCTGTTTTTTTCCAGCAATTCAATTACATCATAGGGACGTTTCCACTTCACAACAAGTTGATTGATGGATAATAACTTTGGCTGGATGAGGATGGCAGACAGGGAAATATTTGGTATAAATTTAAACTCAGTGGATTGGTGAGCAGACTGAAGAGTACAAAAGGCTGACTAAATTGTTGAGCGTGGGTCAAAAGTAGCTAATTAATGAGTGATGTGCTCAAGTGACTGACATTTTTCTCCAAACGTCGGACCTTGAGTCTTCAGGCCCAACTACAACAACAAAACAACTTTTGGCTATAAACAAGCCCCTACGCTTACTTATATAAGATGGTCAACAGTAATGGCCTATTAAAGCCTGAACATTGGATTTGTAACAGCCCAACATGACTCAACTGTAATCCTGTTGTGCTGCAGAGCCTTGGATTGAGTTAGAAATGCGGTGAGTGAATGGAGGGGGGTAAAAACACCACCTATGAATCTCTACAAACTGCATGTGGTATGTAGACTCGAGAATGTACACACACAGAGATACAGAAGAAAACAAAAAGAAAACCTGGGGCGATGAGTGGCCATAAAACAGGAAAAATACAGGCAGTGTCATGTAACCTGAGGAACACACACACACACACACACACACACACACACACACACACACACACACACACACACACACACACACACAGGGGAAATTTATTGGGCAAATGTGCAAGTGATTATAGTTGCAGAATAGGCTCATGTCTACCCATGATTCTGCCCTGACCATGTACATGCCTCTAAATGTGTGTGTGTGCAGAGTCTCTTGCGCTGAGAGCGGTGGGGATAAAGAAAACAAACGGTACAAGTTTTGCTGACACAATTTGGCAATCGAGTCTGCTGCTATATTTCTATTAATCACACACGCAGTGCTCATTTTCCCCTCTCACATTCAAGCTTCAAATCCAATCTGCTCAAAGTAAAAGAAAATGGTAAAAGTGATTGCACGACAGTATTGTCGTGCAATTCCAGTTAATCCTGTTCTCCGTCAGCCTTGTGGTTAAATGTTTACAGTCCTCAGCAGGACATACAACGGCATAGCCCCATGTGCACATACACACCCACCACCACCACCACCGACATGCACAGTGCCGAGCATCCATCTTCCACAGCTCTCCCCCTCTTGTGTGACTCCACTTCCCTGCAAACGTTTGCTTTCGCCACTCCCCTGCTGCACTGAGGGGGGCCCACATCCTGAAGCTCCTTCCAACAAATCTTCAAGGTTGTTATTGGCTGCTCTCAGTCTTGGGTTCCCTCGGTCCAAATGCTGCCTGCTCTCCGTCTCTCCATCCCTCCCTCATATAATTTTTCTCCTGAAAATAAAAATCAACATCTCGCAGGAAACTGAGTCGGCCTGTACAGCTGTGAACGACAGACAGGCACCAAGACAAAGAGCAATGGATCTATATTCTTTTCAGCTACGATTGTTCACTTGATTGTGATTAATAGCTTCATCGCTGATTAGTCTGTGTTCCCCTCTGCTTTTGTTGCAGTAATTACACTGCATTGATTGCCAAAGCTCCTCGCCAGCCACATGGACGAATGACTACAACACACACAAGACATGATGTGCTGCATCAGCGTGCAGTGTCAATACTGAGTCTGCATATCTGTGGTGGAACGGCTTCCTTTGAGATGGGACGGGAAACACAGACATCCAACTCTTTGCAGACTAACAAGGTATCGAGTGACAGATGAAGGTTTCAATGCTCCAGCTCAAACAGGAGGTAGTTTATGGTCAGTCCTGCTTTTCGTTTTGCACTGCGAATGCCGGTTGGCTCATCCTGCTAAACCTTCTTTCCATTCTTTCATTAGAGTCATTAAAGTCTGAGAGAAATAGAGGAACGCGAGGCCTCTAAGCATTTCCTGGGCCATACCCGGGCCAATCCGACCCCACCAAGCACCGGGATTTCTCCCCACAGGTCACAAATGCCAGAGCTGAACAAAGACACACACACACGTAAGATTGAACTGATTGGCCCTGTCACTGCTCTTGTAGAAATAGTGCCTGAGTGCCGCGCGCATATTGGCAGGGCAAACCTAAGTGAAAACACATGTTGTGTAAATGCAGAAAGCAGAAGTTGAGCGGCCCTCGTCTCGCCCATAAGGACGATATGAAGCCAACGCTGATCAGATCTTTGCATTCCAGAGGGGACAGCAACACATCCTGTTTTCCATGTTGACATGGTATAATCAAACAGTGATTTATAAAAAAATCAAACCAAAAATGTATCAAATGACTACTGAGAGTTATGTAACCAACTGTGACAATGAGTCCGTGTAAATAAACACAGGAAGATGAGATGTGAATGGCCTCTTTCACAATGAGTGCAATATCTATAATACGAAGGCATTCAGAAAACCTCCCAGCCAGCTGTCTTCATTCATATGTTCTTTACGATTTCTGTGGATTTCCTCTTCTGCAGAGTCGCTGCGTTGTCCGTCGCCAGATTCCTAACTTCTGACGGGTCCCGCCCCCTGACCTCTCTTCCCTCTTTGACCTCTAACATAACATCTGGAAAGCTTTCAACTAGCCATGTTCTTCCCTCAGGATACACACACACGCATATTCATAGACAGATATACATCACACATGCAAGGAAGGCAGCGGAACAGGATGGAAGCTTGCATGACATCTTCTAATCTAATCTGAAACTGGCAAAGAAGCAAGAAAACAAGTCTGGGGTGAAAGCATGTCTGCACTGAGGAGAATCTGTTCAAAGAGTTGACTCACTACCTGCAATCTGTTTGCTAAATGCATTTAGTATTTTTAACTCTGACAGATCTCTAAGAATGCTTTTTTTGAGTGCCTGAGGACACTTGTGGTTTTAGGCTCAAGCTATTTATTTGCTGGTCTACAAAGGAGGAGGAGTGTTGGTGAGGCCTTATAATCTTGTTTACATAATATAATAGAAGACTGATTCCAGCTGAATATGAAGCTACAGCCAGCGGGAGGTTAGCTTAGCCTTAGCACAAAGATGGGGAAAAATGGGGAAATGGCCAGCACCCAGTCAACAGGATAATGAGATGCATTTTAGCAAAACGGGAGAACCTCTCATCTTATTAGATCAATACTCCCTATAGATCCCCCTTAGAAATCACATAGCATCAAGTCCAAACGTTGGACCAACACCAGCAGAATGTGCAGGAGTGCACAGTCCTTACAGTAAGTAGAAAACAGGCAGAGATGATGATCACGATGGTAACAATGCGGATGTTATTACTCTTAATCCCACGCGTCCTGCTGTGGTCGGGGGCCGAGCTTACCTTCTTCACAGCCTTTGACGGTGACCTCCTGGTGGGCTTCTGCACCTGGCTGCTCGGTGTGACCGGCTGCTTGGACACCGAGCCGTTCTCCCGCCTCTTGCTGGGGGAGGATGGGGCCGAGGACGGGGGAGGGGAGGGGGAGGGGGAGGCTGGAGGAGAGGAGGAAGGAGGCGCGGCCCCGAAGACCGCCATCTCCTCTGTGGCTGTGAGGCGCAGGCTGCGCAGGCTTTCGTGCGTCTCCTGGTCCACCACCAGCAACCTGGTCTCATTGTGCACGGCTTTGATCCGCTGTACCACCTGAGGGATGGGACGGTATGACACTTTGGTTGTTTGAAGAAGCAATGAAAGAACATAAGTGTCATTGCACAAGAAATTAACTCCACAGTTAGACTGCAGCGATCCACTACAGACTGCAGCTATGAAGGAACAGCCCAGTCACATCAAAGATGACATTATTTGGTTAATAAGTCTCTCTAGAAGCATCCAGTCATCTTTCCAAATGATCTAACACATTCACACTTTCTTATGTGCAGTGCCTGTCAGAGTGGTGACAGAAATATATAAACACTGACCAAAATATGAGACTGTATGTACTGCAAGATGGAAAATAACCGTTTAAGTCAACATTTGCTGGTTCCAGCCTCCCAAATGTGGGAATTTGGTGCTTTTCCTTTTCTTAACTTTGTAGAATAAACAATATTTGTCGGACAAAACAAGACGTTTGCTAAAATGATAGTCTCTAAGAAACTGTGATGGCATTTTTCACAGTCTTCAATCAGATTAAATCGAGAAAATAATTGGAATCTATTATGAAAGTAATCGTTACTCGCTGCCCCAGAATAGGATTCAGATGAGGCACATGAGTCCAAAACGTGCTCTCACGTCATGCATTTACAACATTTAAGACATAGGCAACATCATCGTCATCCGACAACACAAGCGACTGAACAGCACCAGGACAGCAGACTTGTTCTGAGAGCTTCAAACACAATAATAATCAACAGGTTGTTTTGTTTCTGCTGCAACAAATCTACAGAGAGACCAAACGTCTGTGAGCTTGGGGAAATGTCCTTTGTCAGTGCAGGTTAGTCACATCAAACGGATCATGTGAAGTGAAACTACACCAAAGTCTAAAAGTTACATTTGCTTTCATGTGGGCAAACTGATGCAAAGAAGCAAAACCTTTCAAATTATAAATCAACAGTTTTTTTTGTTTTGTTCATCCCTTCCCGGAGGAGCCCGACTGCCGCTGAAACCGAAACAGATGTTAAAAGCACCAAATGTGAACATGCGCATCCACTTGCCTGGTGGTGCGTCTCCTTCTCCACGTTGGCCCCGTTCACAGCCACCACACGGTCCCCGGCGCGCAGCCCCGAGGCTTCTGCGGGGGACCCGGGCTCCACTTTGCGTATGAACTGTCCGCTCTTCCCCTTCTCGCCGTGCAGGTGAAATCCATACCCGCTCTCCGATTTTGCCATGAGACAGAGCCGCGGCTTCCGCTCGCTGCTCATTTCCTCGCCGCCGTGTCAAAGTGTAGCAATTAGGATGCAAGGATGGAAGTTCAGAGGGGGGGGGAGGGGAGGGGGGGCGAGCGCAGGGCTAAACTTCCCCGGAGTGACAGCACGTCAGCCCGATGCGCAGGCGCTCCCCCATATTATAAACGCACACAAACCTGCCCCCCCCCTCCGCCCCCCTCCCAGTGTAAGCTGCTCCAAAATGCACTACAAAAGAACAAGTCCCGCGGTCAGAGAGACATGCAAAACAAATAAAAAAAGGCAGCAAACTTAAACTTGAAGAAATCGATGCCAGCAGCCCCCCCAGTCCCCGGTCCGCGGGTCAGAGATCAGATCAGAGCCTCCAACAGAGCATCAGTGAAGATCCTGCAGGCGTGTTAGAGCCGCTCGGCTCCCTCTACACATTTATCCACAGCAGCTGGTCTGAGAACATACACACGCAGATAAACTGTGGTCCGCGCGGGGTTCGCGCCCTGTGCGCAACAGCGCCACCTCCCACTGACCCGGCTACCTGCTGGATGCTGAGGGGAACCTGACAGGTTCAGATTCACAGTGATACAATACTGCCCCGTGGCGGCACACAAGGGCAACAGCAGAGCGTTTTAAAGTAAGCAGAGACACAGTTCTGTCTGAGTTTATGCCCAGATGGCGATGCTGTAAATTGTCCATAACTCTCCTCCCTTTTGTTCACAGATCAATTAACAAGATTCAGCAGTATCATTCATTTAAACCTGTTTAAAACTAGGTCCTTGAGTAAATCAAAATTCTATATAAATCTAGTCTTTAATCAGAGTTAATTAGTCCTGATGTGGAGACTAGTCCTGATCATGTTGGATGCACTTCTCACGATCAATAGACCATAATATGTACAACTTGATTATTAGAATTATTAGGCCTGCTGGTGCTACTGTTATAATCACATGAATAATGAGTTCAACATCAACACCATTAGCCATTCACTTAATGCAGAGTTGTAGTTTCTCACTGCGGCCACTGGAGGGCAGTCAACACTCAGGAGTCCCTGTACTACACGCAGGTTAACAGAAGTCCACTCCTCTAACGTCAAAGCAGACACACTGGTAATACCAAACTGACGCTTCCGGTCAACCCTTTCAAAATTAAACCATCTGAAGTTGTGTCCAAATTAGGACGAACGAAACGTTCACAAATGCAGAACTTTCTTGGAGTGCACGACATGGTGTGTTACTGGTTGATAACAAGGTGTTTATCATGAATACAGATATTGCTGACACCTGTACTAACATGACCACAACTACATTAATACATACAGTATAAAGAATAATAATTATAATCTCTAACAACATTCATTCAACTTCAGTGGTTATTTCCACTAAATAATTTAGAGTTGTAGTCTCTGTCATGACTAAAAAGCGATGAAAGTGGTGATTTTGTGATCATTTGTGTTTGCATCCGACTACTTCAGTTTGGTCACCTATAATTATTTTGAATGAATTCAGGAGAACTGTTTATTTCTGCCTTGATGCTGGGATGAACCGCTCTAACAGGTTGGGCAGGTCTCCAGAGCAAGACAAAGTGCAAAACAAGTCATTATTTTCAGACTTTCAGCCATATATGTAATTAACTGTTGTTGAGCTTCATATGTTGAGGAGTAAATATGCAGTTTGCAATATGTAAACCTCTGTCCTTCATCCTTGATGAACCATTAACGTCAATAGGCCTACACATCCTGTTAGATCCAGTTAGACCTCACAGCTTTACTGCCATGAAAAACAAACAATCTCATTTTATTAGCATTGTGCTACAGATCTTCCTGTCCACAGCGATGGCTCTGTTGGCTCAGAGCATCATTTCCTCTATCAGCTCCTCTGGGGAACACACACAAGCAAGTCAGTGTTTGTCTGCTCAGGGGTAATGGCTCATTCACTATGTTTAGAAGGATCTATCGTTTCATGGTCGGACTTTAGTGAATTCAATTTCAGCAGAGACATCACAATGAAAGCAACAGTGTTTGATGTTCATGTTATTGTTCCGGCTGGGAGATTTACTTTAATTTTACATTGGTGTTAGCATGTCCTGAAAATGTGACAAACCCCAAATGAACCACCATGGTAGAGAGCCTATGATTTGTTGATCAGAAAATTAACTTTTCATAACAGATGAATTGTTTTGAGTCATTTTCTTTTTCAGAAAAAATACCTCAGATCTCTGGTTCCAGCTTCTCAAATGTGAGTATTTTCTGGTTTCATTAGTAAATGGAATATTTTTGAGTTCTGGACTTTTGGCCGGACAAAATAAGACACGTGAAGATGTCATTTTAGGCTCTAGGAAACTGGAACAGACATTTTTCGCTATTTTCTGAGGGTTTTATGGACTAATCAATAATTCGAGAAAATTCTAGGCAGATGAATTGATGGTGAAAATAATCGTTAGCTGCAGCGCAAACCAGAAGGAATGAAATCAGTGGCATGATAGACTACATTTCTTAAGATGCGCATCATATAACATCTGAACTGGGGCTCAGTGAAAAGCTGCACACAAGTGATGCAAAAGAAACTCAAACTAAAAGTCAAATTGCAGAAGCAGAAACTCTATGAGGTCCAGAGTAAGACACAGAGAGAGCGAGAGAATGAGACAGATGTTGTGATGTTATTCTCTACAGATTTGCAGCCCCTCCCTCCTCCCTCCATGTTGCACATTCTTTTCTCGAATTTTGCAAAAAACATGTCCTGCCAAACGGTGCTCTCTTGCCAAGTTTCGGACCACTTGCCAAAATTCTGACAGATGTTTTCCAGCACTGCAAGAACTTTCTCAGTCACAATGGCATGAGGGCCTATGTATCAAACTCAAGTGTGACTGAAGTACTGAAATAAACAAACAGGCAATGTTGTTAAGCTTGTACAAGCTGCTCTGCCCTGTGTGCGTTCTTGAGATTATAAGTGGCAGCCTGACATTCGGAGCACAAGGTTTATGTCAATGACAAGCCGTCCACGAAGTAAACGTGGCACGCAAGCACACGCACACACACAGACACACACACACACTCACACACTCACAATCCCGCATATTGATGAAAAGATTAAATGCCAATTATAGCAAGCATCACATTAATCATGTTTGTCGAGCCTTGATTGTGCTGAAGGAGCTCTCAAATTCCTGTTTCCCCCCCATATCGGTCTCTTTGCACACAGAGAGACATGAATACTGAAGAGTTCAGCGTATTCATCATGCTACATACATCTCATTTCATTATCACATCACTGCTTCCCCTCTAATTGGTCTCTGGTGGGGTGGGGGGAGTTGACAGGGAAGCTTGCGGGGGCAGCTGGAGTTCATTGATTGGGAGATGAGCTGTTAGGGTTACTACAACACACACACACACACACACATTGGTATTTGGCTCAGTTGCCCTTTGTTTATATTAAAGAAGACAGTGGCTTCCATCAGGGGAGATTCCCTGGGGGGGTGGGCAAAGTCCAAGTATAGTCTTTGTCACTGCTTCGCGTAAATGGCTTCATTAGTGAACAAACACACAGGACACACACAACGTCCACAACAGACAATTTTACCTATAGGTTCCAGGTTTTATTCAGGCAAATAAAAAATGTAGCTGTTCCCCGATACAGACTTAAGTTGCAGTTTAATAATTTATCCAAAAATGTAGCTTATAAAACAAAACATCAGACCCAGAGAGTTGTAGGCCTCAATTCATCCAACAATGCCTGACATCTGTAGAGGTACGCTGTATGTGTCACGGTACAGCCTGACAGCTCTCACACACCGACACACGTTTATTTAGACTGATCACTGTTGTTGTTTTCAGTCTGTTGGATCTGAATCATATTAAAGTCAAATTGTCCAACGTACTAATCACAAAAGTGGTCTCTAAGCTTTTGAACTGTCTGCTTTATATGTGCATAATTTAGCAAAAGTGGAAACTGCGCAAACATGCTCTCTGCCACATGGCTTTGACCAGGTTTACTGTAATTGCTACTGACACAGTGACGCACTCCCTGCTGTGCCTCTCCTCCTGCTGAGGTGTATTCGGTTTTACAGAGTCACCAAAATATCAAGTGGGCGTAGCTGAGAAAGAAACCTGTGTGAGGAAAAGGCCACTTTGCAAAGCTCTAGCACGCATCATGCTGTAATGTGGACTGATGATATGTAAACAAATATAGAACATGTCAGTTTATAGTCCTAAAACCATCATCACTGAATTGCTCTTGTGGTTACAGTCCAAAGTCTCCAGTTCTCTGTGACAGTATTATAGTCCTGCTGTTATATCGGGGCTTGTAGTGCTGCATGGAATTTTCTTGCAATAGTATCTTAAAAATGACTTTGAATCAAAAAGATATATGGAAACAGAGAGAGGTAAACTGATATTGAAAGACAAAAGCATCTTATTTTATACTTCATGCATTTCTCTTATGCATTACTGAAGTGGACAGAGGCATCGTGCCGCAACCCCTTTGCCGAGGGAGGAAAAGACACCGTTGGGTGGAGAAGGGCACAGCTCTCAGCATGAAGTAGCCACACAGGGAAACCCACTCCTGCGTCTCTTCCTTCTGATCCCCTCAATGCTCCTCGCTCCTCTACATGCACACATTTGCAGCTTTAACAGCATAAGAATGCGTTCTTTCATGTGAATTTTGAAAACTATACACAGTTTCAGCTTCAGGCTGGGCCTTGATTAGATTGTTGTACTGCTGCAATGCAACGCGCATGAAAAATAAAGGACATCATTCTAGTTTTAAGCCTCAAGCAGATTAAGATTTGTTAATCTTAGTGAGTTTGTCTGTTGGGATGCACATGAGGATTTCAAGGCAGAGGTGTGTATTTAAAGGTGCGTAGCTGCAGAATTGGCTGAAGACAGAATCATTTAATGTAATGTAATAATTGAAATATTGGTTATTGCAGTTTTAAGCAGGCAATGATTTAGGTGCTACTTCTCTACCCTCCCTATATTCTTTTCAGTTTTCAATATCCTTTTTCATGTCAACTGTGTCTCGGTCAATCTTAATTAAAACAATAAAAAAGGTGTTGTTGAAAGTCTTGCTTTGTATACAGCATACTTACAACACACAGTACTTGTAATGGATGGCTGACAGCCAAACAATGACAATGTCAAAAACCTTTTATTATTAATGTTCATAACTATTGTAAAGATGTTGTAAATGAAGGTAGTTACTGCTATAAGTTTATATATAATATAAGCAGGCACACACACTCACGCACGCACGCACACATATACACACGTACACACACACACACACACACACACACACACCCACACACACGCACACAGTTTTGTTCTATTATTTGCCCTTGATCGGTTAATTAAAAATAGATTCCTGGAAGGACCTCAAGCCCCTGCACCGACCTTACAGACGTGTACTCCCGCCATTTTGAATGTTAAAGACCTTCACAATAATTAACCTTTCTTTGGCTGTTGTCTACTCATTATACACATTTCTCAGAGTGTCAGGGAGTGTGAGGAGGAGGGGTGAGTATCGCCAGCCTCAGGCTGGGGGAGGAGAAATAGTATTAAGCGTTTATCAGATTAACAATGTTTTACTAAAATTAGTAAATGTTTAATGGAAATTACATATTGCACCTTTATAGATGTATAGGATTTTAGCAAGATATCTACAAATAATTACAGTAGTAGGTTTTCATTTTGAAATTTTCTCATCAAGTGATGATGACAACAGATTTGATAACTTTTGAGTTCAAACGGTTCCTTAAGAACTTGATGTATTTAGGGGACTTTGAGAACCCAACATGAGCTTTTGGACCACTGAAACATGCACATAACATAACAAACATCTGACACTCACAGGACCCACTGTACTTATCACCAAATTTTAGAAGATAATTTAAAGATTAAAAGTTGCAGCTTTGTGTAAGTAAGTTTATCAGTGAGGGAAAAGCCCGGGTCTGTCCACAGTTGGTCCCTTTCTGGATCCAGTTGACCCAGACACCAGTCGGCCCCTGTGATATCGGCCTTGGCTCACCATGGCATCACTTATGGCTACCCCATACTTCCACAGGAATGCTTTTTCTGATCATGACGAGTGCTATAAACATGGGAAACATGTGAAATCAAGCTTTGGTAATACAGCCCTCAATTTGCAGTGTAATGTTATTATTTAAATCAGGTACCGATCATACATCCGTTCTTACTGGTACTTAAAAATAGGTAGGGAGTGACACCTGGGCCTTTTAGAGGAAAAGAGAACCATTTTGGTTGATACAGGGTACCTATGGGGTACAGTATTGGGAAGAAAAACTAGACATTTAGGAAAATGGTGTTGACAGCGCTGATATTCTGCAGAACCTATAAAGCAATTATGGTATAACGTATTTCACAGTTATATACAATCTGAAAATTGGATGGCGGGGTTATTTAAAGTGTTTATGGGTTATGATCCCACAATAATAATAATAATAATAATAATAAACTTTATTTATATAGCACCATTCATACAGGAAATGCCCCAAAGTGCTTTACAACAAAGATAAATGACGACAGGGGTGCTGTGTAGTTTTGGGGTAGGAATCTCAAAGATAAGGGGTACAAATCTTGGAACAATGAGGGACTTGTCAATCATTTATGGAGACTGACATATAGTTTATAGTTTAGTGAGGCAAAATGCCCACCCTCCTCCTCCTTTCAATGACTTCACAGTGTCAACAAACACATCTTGTATGTCCATAAAGCCAGATGTGGTATGTTTCCTGGTGTCTGATTTATGTCTTCACAGCAGCACTAGAACATTGATGATAGGCTGTGTCTCACGCTCAGTACTAGCTTCCACTTAAAATACATCAGATTGATTTCCTGGAAATGATTTGGACCCAAGAGCATGAACACGGCACTACATGAACATGAACACTTTATAAAAGCTGCCCTAAAATATAAAATCATGAATTTGATATGTATATCTAAAGTAAAGCAACTTCAGAGGTATTTTTCAAATTGATATCCTCGTGCTGCCTTTATTTTTCAGTCCCTGTTTGATTGCTAGATGTGTTTATTTACTACTTACGCTTAGTCTTAAAATATAATTTATGTGCTAGTTTCACAGTAGAGGGAGAGATAAAATAAAAAGATACAATAAAACTCCACATTTTTAACTTACAACATTAGCCTCATTAGCACGGCATCAAACATAGTAAATACATTTAACGATTTCTTTTTTATCTTTCGTGTTTCATGATAGTTATGATGGTGATAACACAATGGACCCAATGCACCCACAATGAGTGAGTGTGTATGTGTGTGTGCGTGCTGACTCATCATACTTACTGCTCACGGGGAGTATGATGGATGCCAGGTCTGGTTTTTGGAGTAATTGACTCACAAGATTAATTTTTGCTTCAGAAAATTAATTATGGGTACATAATGGGTTAAAATGGCCTGCATTAGAACTTATTTAAGTGTAGTTCACACAAGAGGAACATGTCACTTGCTGTCACCCTGCTGTAGTGGCAAATTTGACACGGGCTTGCTGACTATGTGACTATGTTGTGAAAACTGCAAAAACAGGTCCTCTTAGAAATAGAGGAGGGGGACCGGACAATGTCAGGCTGCCATTGGCCTGCGTACAGGCTGCAGTACAGTCAACGCCTTTGCAGGTTGTACCAAAAAGTGGGCAAACAAATCAACATAGTATATCTGGAGGCTTCGGGTGTTAGATGTATTCATCCTCAGTCACCTGCAAGGTCACTAAACGGCACTGCATGTTCTTCGGTGTTAAAATTGGAGAATTCTATCTGCCAGCATCTGTTATTCAAAGCCATCTGTTATCAATTTAAGGCAAACTATCAAGCTGTATATTGTACTGTATTGCCTTTAGCAGAGTGTTTCTATTGGGAACCCTGTTCATGACGGTCTCATCCACCATGTGGGAGACATTTTCATCACATAAACAAATAGCCACAGACTGGGGACTGGGGGCTATATGGGAACTTTGTGGGACAGGGGGCCCCATAGATAAGCTCAGGGAAGTGGCTGTGCAGCACCAAATGTAACAGGACCACCACAAGTGAGAACCAACCTTCTCTTCCAACTCCCCTGAGTTGCGGTTGGACAACTAATGAGAATGTTAGTGAGAATTTTGAACAGATACATAAAATAGGGCAAGAGGTTTTCCAGTGGCTTTAAAATAATTACTTTCCAGAAGTAAATCACTTGCTGTCCCAAGAAAACAGGATTTCTCACCATAACTGAAGTTTGACTTCACATAACTATACATGATTAAGCAGTAAATGATGAATCTGTCTGCACGGGTAGTGCAGTCGATAGTCCAGTTGAATTTCAAAATTTTAACTGGCAGACAGACAGACTGACATTACCATCTCCACCCCTACATACCTTTCTGAATTGTTCAAATCACATATTATCAAAGCTAAATAGATGAAAAATATGGCATGTTGTTAACCAGCTTTGCTGAATTTTTCTCTTCGCTTCCAAGGACAGTTGTGTTGTGTGCTTCTTCACAGTTTACCTTAATCTACTGTCTCCATTGGTCATGTGACCTTCGCATTGCAGGTCGTGGCGACCCGTCGAGAGTCTCCCCCAGAGGCACGCTGCTGATGTGGCTAGAAATAACTGGAGTTTCTTACTCTTTTGGGATTATGTGAGATGAAATATGCCAACTGTGTTGTCTTTAAACTGCTTCAGACCTCCTAAAACCAAAGAAAATCACTGCCCAGAGCATTAGCAGGCATGTGCAGTACATGGGAATTATTTCAGATTTGTGCTGCAGTGTAATTGTTTAATGTTTTACTATTACAAGCTAATGGGAGGGATAAATCAGTGTCATTTCTGCGATTCAGAAATAAAAAACACCTCTGAGGTTTGTTGGTTAATTAGACCAATTTCTTAATAAGTCACAATGGGAGTCAAAGAAGAAAATGTAGAACATGTGGGTGCATGTGTGTTTATGTGTGTACATCCATTATTTAATTCAGTAAGAAAACATTAATCTTTTCCTTAAACAAATGTTAGCCTTTCATGGCTAATTTTTCTCAGAATGACCTGAGAATCAAAAAACAGTTCTAGAGTAACATGGTCTTTTGTCTGTTTGTTAATAATACTGGTTCTTTCGCTTGACATTGAGGATGATGGAACAAAAGCCGCATGACTGTAAACATCAAGGTAACCAGAAGCTGCAGAAGGCACTGGAGTCTGTTTCTACCCCCACACCCAGCCAAAACAACAGGTTGTCAGCAAACAGACATGGAATAAGGGCTAAGAAAGAAAGTACAATATATGTCAAGAAACTACAGTATGCAGAGAAACAAGAGAAGACACAAAGGTGAGTTTAAGGAGCAGCGGAAAAGAGCGAAAACAGCATTTCGAAGAAAGTGTTCAGTGGGAGAAGTTGGTGGATGTTACTAAAGACGCATGTGGTTCAGAGATGATAATTTGTTTAATTTCGTAGGCATCACAATTCCATGTAAAGATATGGAGTCTGTGCCAATACCAACTTATACTAACTGCACCCCATATGCGAATTTCCTCTTAAGACATATCACAACACATAATAAATCTATCAATTTATTAAATATATATATATAATATTATAAGTCACACAGTGTCAATAGTTTTATCAAGATCACTGTAAATGAATGTGTTATCCTTTGTTTAAGTTCAAGTCAAGTATGTAGTACTCTTTATCACAAGGAGTAAAAAATAATGGGTTTTTTGGAAAGTGGTTCCGAAAAACTGTTCCTTGTGGATGTTACGCCCAATTTACTCCTTGGTTGTCATTGCTTTCACTTTCGTTTTTAAAGGAGTTTTTGTCCTCTGGTCGCGCTGTGGCTGAATGTGTTGATGACTGAGTTCCGTTTGACCTTTTTTCTCTGATGAAATACACCTTTCTGCCGACTCTTCCTGCAGCATTACATCCTTCTAGTGAAGCTTGTCACTGCTGGCTGTCAAGTCATGAAAGGGCTCTAGACTTACACCATGCACTTGTAAATGATTACAGCACACATAAAAGATGGAGTAGCACACTTTGAAGCTGTGGTACCTAAAGCCTTTTAATTAAGAGGAAAACTTTAATGATGCACAAATTGTAGAAAACACAAAGCAACAAAACAATTTCTAAAATAACAATGATCATATTTAATATTGTTTAATCATATCTGTCTTCACCTATAATAGCAAGTGTTCATTTTTGGTTTCGGTTCACATTTGCATACAAAGTTAATGAGCTTAGGCCCTCAAACAAGCATCAGGTAACCCTGCAAGAATGTTTTATCAACCGTTTTATCCTCCTTGTGTCATTACTCAGTTTTCAGCTGAATGTTTTTCGCTGAATGTTTTTCGCACTTTGTATACAATGTCTCTTCTGAATCTGAAGCCAGCAAGTTCAAAGTTTGGTACGTGTTTATTTGGTATCTTTATTCTGGCAGTTGTGCGCAGCTTTACTGCTGGTGCTGTGTCCTTGCAACAAACCTATTTGCTACTACTGGGATGAAATCCTGTTGCATTCCTTAGCTTTAGTTAAACTTTAAATATTTTACAGTGTAGTATCATTAGCAACGGATCAAAGGAGATGGAAAAAACCCCCAATGATAATTTCAACGTCCTTATGGAATTGTAATAAGATAGTCTTAAAACTATCTCCTTAAAATGATTTGCACTCCACAATGTGTTATGCCATGATTGCTTTTATTAAAGTAACAGTAAAAGGGCTGCTGGATTATTAATTATCCCAGATTCTATATAATAATCTCAGATTATTAATCTGGGAAAAAAATAAACCAACCAAACAAAACCCCACCACCATTAACATCAGATTAAAAGTCAGCTCACGGGGAAACTTTGAACCGCCTCCCTTCATTTGGCTGACGTCAGCTTTTCAAGTTTTAATGTAAATGTTTTATTTTTGTGGCACGGAATTGTTCTAAAGTCGCATCACTTGCTCCGTTTGCTTTTGCAATAAAACTACTTTAAATTCATTTATAAAAATCAAACAAATGACACTAACTTGGTTTATGTGAGAGACATTAACATTCAAGCATAAAGCTGCCACTGTTCTCTTTCTACTGGAAATAACACTTTTTCTACTGAAAAAAGGGCTTCAGTCTGAACCATCAACCTGCCATAATATTGATAGATGCCCACATAAACGCTTTGCTCCATGAAGACACATGTCAGCAGCCCTACATAGTACTGAGTGGGATTAATGCAGGGTGGACATGCAACACAGACTTGATTGTTTATTAATATTCATGATGGCTTCAGAATGACTGAATTAGCACTTTTGTTATACATGTGAGAATATCACAGAACTCAAACTCCATATTCAAAATAATCTATTATTTTAAAATTCACAGTGTTTCTAACACAAATAAATTCCCTTGACTCCTGCAAGGTATCCATGTGTCCACAGGGCCGTCTTACTGGGTCAGTTGTCAAAGATGCTCGTACTCACCATAAACATCGATAACATGGTCTTGCTTGGCTCAAGTTACAACTGTGGAGATGCCACAGTGTTATACAGCCACTTCAAAATAATGTTGACGTCAAATGTCAAAGCTCATAGTTCTCATAGTTCAGGCTGCGGTAAGGTATGTTTCCAAGGGTTGGAAAAGGACAGCAGATGCTGTTTGAGAGATGTGAGAGAGAAGAGACACTAGAGCACAATACATGGCTGTGCTATTTCAAGGCATTTTTCACAGCTTTGTAACACTGAAGTCAAAATGTCACAAAAAGCCTATCAAAACTTAACAAGCCAAAAGAAATGTTACAGCAGTACAAATGAAATATTGTACATTTTCAAATTAAGGGAAGAACAATGGCTGAGTTGCAAATGATAGCTGATGTAAATAAAAGCAGGGTGTCATTGAGCACAGGGTGAAATGACCTGTTCTATAATGGCTCACATGGTAAATTCAGCACGACGTACACTTCCACAGCACTTATTCCATCGCTCTGTTACTCTGAGTTTCTCTTCTCAATGGAACAGTTCCACTAATTTGACTTCTAGCTGAGAGTTAGGTGAGAAGACGGACATGTCAGCCCATTAAAGTCACAGTGAAATAGAAGTTAGGGCGCCTTTAGCTTCAGCGATGTGATGTTTGCTCTGCTAGCTATACGATAAAGTGCGGCTATAGATGATGGACAGGCATACCGAGTCTGTACAAATAACTTAATTTGATTGGACGAATGAACAGCCTCTGAGTTCAAGATGAGTGTCCAAATATCTTTTTATGTCTTACATATAAAGAAAAGAGAGGGATTTTGATCGAAAATACTCAAAAATAATTTTTTTGACACACATTCAGCACGTAACAAGACATAAATGAATAATCAACACAGGGACACAGGATTAGAATTTGGAGAATGTTATTTTCATTGCATTGTGTCTTTATATAAAAGGACCAGCAGCTGGTTAGCTTAGCTTGGCATACAGCCTGGAGACAGGGGAAAACAGCTAGTCTGGCTCTGTCCGATGGTATCAAAATTCTCCTGCCAGCACGTCTAACGCTAACTAATTAATAATTATATCTCATTTGTTTAATCCGCACACAAATTAAAGTGTTAAAACAGCAATTCACCATTTAATGGGGGGCTTTGAGCCGGACAATGTTTTTTGCTGAACATTCTTTGTTAAAACGTTCAGAGTGGCTGTATGTTGCCACTGTAGAGCACGTGTGCTGTTTTCCACGTGCTCTCTTGTCCTCCTGGGCCTTATAAATATGTTGGTTATCTATCGGTGTGTTTTGGAAGGAACAAGCCGGTCATCAAAAAATTAACTGCACACAGTTGCCAAGTGTAAGGCCACTTGCATGCTTCTCACACTTTACTCTCAATACTGTCGCGCAGACAGCCGGTCGAAACTAAGTAATTGAAAGTAAAGTGCGAGAAGCATGCAAGTTGCCTTACACTTACAGTTCTTCGTACTTTTGTACGAATTAAACAAACAAGATAGATATAACGTCTTAATTAGTGAGCTTTAGAGGTGCTGATAAGTGGATTTTGTTACCGTTAACCTTCAATCTTCTCATGTAATTCTCCGTTATAATGTTATTTCCAAAAATGTAGACTCAATAATTCCAGTAATTTGCGTGAAGCTAGCTTGCACTGTCGACTCAACATTTCCTGCGCAGATGTTGCTGTGAAATGTTCATTATACTGAATTTATCAAGATAACAGGTAAACATACAGGAAGTGTTGAGTTTGCATTAATATCGCAAAGCATCAACAGCAAATAAAACAAAAGCAGATCACAAAATAAGGTTTCTTACCAAAATATGAACAAATATAAAATGGAAATGAGAGAAAATAAAAGTTTTTGAGAATTTACAACATTTTAAAGTCTCATGACTGGATTTTTTTTTATTCTTCTTACGACCTATGAGCTAATGCTTTGTACAATGCAGCCAATCTAGTTACAGTACACAGACATAAAGATGAGTGCTGTATGTGATTTCTCTTCTGCTTTCCTCCTTTGGTCTTCTCCACAAATGTCCCAGTCAGAGAGGGAAGATCAGCAATAAAGACACGAAATACCAATCAGTAAAAGGTCCATGTCCCATGTGGTAGCGCACTAGTGCATGGTGGGTCAGCTTGAACACTCATAGCACTGACTGGCCATTCACCACTGTTTTTGAAGTTAAAGACGCACTGTCAAGGTCCCCAATAACCTCCATCTGGAGAGGCTGCTGAAACATTTCCACAGACACAGAGATTAGAGATGCAATAAAGACATAGTGAGAAACAGTATCACTGATGAGCTTAACAACAGAAAACATGGACATAAGTAAGCTGTTGCTCTCATTGTCAATGAAGGAATTCTTGAAAATGCTATTGTTGGGTTATAACATATAAACATAACTATGAAACATGTTACTAAGTATGATTTTCAATAATAAAATTACAATTATACTTTTATTTAAAGCAGAAAAATGACATCTCCCTCTCTTTCTATCCTTCGTCATTAAAATGTGGCTTCGGGCCCGGCTTGGGCCTAAATAAGACTAAATAACTTGTGTCAGGTCAAAATTATAGGACTGTTTGCAGAAATATAAACAATTCACTGCATCAGATGCTGAAATTTGAAACGGGCTGACTATATCTCCTCTAAAATGTGGTAATAGAGAAGAATGTATTTCTTTTTTCAAAAATTATAGACATCACATGGATACTGTTTGTGCTATACCTGAATGCTCTGCATTTTTCCATACTCTGTGTGATTTCTGGGTGAGAAAATAGGATTGTGGTTTTCCTTGGGTGCCTTCTTTCTACCTCCCATGTGGTTTGTAGTGCCAACACCATTTGGTTTGTGGACACAGAGCACCTTCTGGAAGCTCTGCTTGAAGTTGTCAGAGAGGAAGCCGTAGAGGAATGGGTTAGCGCAGGAGTTGACGTAGGTGAGGATGACCAGGAAGAAGTAGACTGCAGCAGTGGTTTTGCTCTCAGGGATGATATGAATCAGGTTGACAATGTTGGTAATGAAGAAAGGCAGCCAGCAAAGTACAAACACCAACACGATGATCACCACCATGCGCGTCACCTTACGCTCCGACTTACGGCGCCTAGTCAGGCCTGCACGCACACCTGCTGACCTCACCTGCAAGTGAGATGGTTGGTTGAAAAGGCTTTTTGAGCTTATGAGAGCAGAAGCTTGCAAGAAAATTACAAAATTGAGTTAAGACACCAAGAAATGCCAATTTTATCTGTCCATTTACCTTGATGACAATGAGCAGGTAGCAGAGGCAGATGACAACCAGTGGACCAAAGAAGCCCAGGATGGATGTGTAGAGGATGAAGACAATGGACCACAAGTCACTCGGCTCAGGCCAGGTTACGTTGCAGGTAATGAGCTTCTCCTGTACGTGTGAGTAGATTGTGACCGGCAGCACAATCAGAAAGGACACAACCCACAGTATGCCATTGAAAATCTTGGCCACCCGCGGCTTCCGCCATTTGGCACTGCGAATAGGATGAACCACGGCCAGGTAGCGATCGATGCTCATCACCGTCAGGCAAAAGGTGGAGGTGAATTGGCTCATGGCATCAGCAGTCATGCACACCTTGCAGAGGAAATCCCCATATGGCCAGTAGGAAAGGGCACTATTAGTGCCTAAGAAGGGAATCCCCAGGATGTAGAGTTCATCCGCCAAGGCTAAATTGAGGATGTACATGTTGGTTACTGTCTTCATTTTGGCGTAACGAACCACCACGTAGATGGCCAGCGTGTTACCCAGAAGACCCACAATGAAAACGATGGTGTAGACGACTGCGGTGACGACATCGAAGGGCATTGGCGCAGCCACGTCTGAGATATTGTTGGAGGTGGTGAAGCCGGGGTAGGGCTGGGATGAAGACATGCTGACATTCTCAGATATCGACGTCCAATTGTAACCATCCATGTTGAAGGAGGGAGTGCAGGTGCCCGTTGGGATTGTAGTAGGAAATAGCTCACGAGAGAAAAGACACAAATTTACAATAATTTTATGGGATACTTAACATGATAAAAAAAAACATTTCTTTTAAATCTACATTTTGCACCTTACAAACTCTCAACAACAAATGGTGTTCTCTGGGCAACATGCCCATATTTACCGGGCGAGAAGAGAAACTTTCCACTGAATTGTCTGGGCAAGTGGCCAACGTGCCGTTTCTCTTAATGGGAAATTGCCCTTTAGAAGAACACAACATAAGTTAAGCAGGTTCCAAGTACTGTCACTGCCGTTGGATTAGGTGTCCATATGACAGAAACAAAAAGTGGCAATAAGCCCAGAGCCTTGAAGCATATTCAGGTGCTGATTGTCTTTGAAGTGGGCCAAACGTATTTAGCAAAGGTTATTCAATTTGTAAAATACCTCACTAGGTCTGTGAAATCCCTCCAGTGTAGAAATGCATAATAATTCCGGGGTATACTGATATTCTGTCGCACTCTATTTCACCATATGATGAGATGCATGTTCAGCTGAAAATTGAGTCACAATATGTTAATGGAGCTCAACAGGTCAACAGAAGTACACAAAGAGTCGAAGGATGACTGTACTGATTGACAGGATGTTTGCTGCGATTTCGCTCCAGTGCGTTCATGCAGTCATGAGGCTTCGGATAACGGCAAATTAAAGCTAAAGCTGAAAAGATTTTCAACTCGAGTCACATGTCTTTGCCTAACGTGCCCCTGGATCTGCAGCCTTTCGCTGCCCTTCACATCTTTCCATTGTTGTTGCTGCTAGATTCGAATAATTTGTCACTTTGACTTGTACTATAATGCAACTGAGCAGGACACATTCACCACATTTGCTTTGAGTTTCTTGGCCAGCTAAAGTCTTTGGGCAATGTTGGTGCATTTAAATTAATGAGGACACCCAAGAGGTCATTACACATGTTTGGTTTCACGTAGACAAGTAAAACAAAGAAGCGTCTGCTCATTGAAGCCACACTGCAAATCCTGTGTCATGCCTTGACCCTCAAGGTCGTGAGGGTCGTGTCCCAAATAGCCATATTATGCAGTGCATTCATGTACAGCCTCAAATGAATGAATCATAATTCTATAACTGCCAGGTTGTCAGTCGTTGCCACCCCGAGGCTACGAAAAAGTGTTGCACAAATAAATGGTGGAGATTCACTGAACCGCGCTCCACACAACACGGGGGGAGGAGGGGGGGTGAGACAACGTGTTGTGTCAACGTGTTGAGACAACAAACACGTGACGCTCCTGTCCACCTTCTGTCCACCGAAGCCGATCTAGCTGCAGCCCGCAGCGTCCCCGTGTGCAGCCTGGCTCATTAAATCTGACTTTCTTAAAAATCAAACTTTAAGACTCCCAGCGAACCCACGCAGTGTATGAATGGGGTTTCACGTCCCCTGCTGGGAAGTAAAATGACAAGAATCAAAATAAATAGAATAAAAAAAAAACATCCCACAGGTGCGTCTTTCTCAGAAACAGTATGAGTGTAACTCGCTGTCTTTTTGGAACGCTGGACTTTACCGGTTATCCCCTCCGCTGTCCGGTGGCGCGATGATCTCCTGCAGCTTTCATGCGGTCGTTGGACCCGTGCACTTTCTCCCGAGGTCAAAATCAACTCTCGCTCCTGTCCCTCACACTTGACTTTTCATCTTGAGGCATTTCCTCCCCCCCCGACGTCAGCACGCTGAGATCCCCGCAGTCAGAGGCGCGACGCCCAGCATTGTCCCTGCTCTTTCCCGGGATTCCGCTCTGAATGAAACGCGTTTCCCACGCGGATGAGGACTCGCTCTCACAGGGTCACGTAGTGCATCGACGCACCGCGAGTATTTATGTGGAAAACATCACCCCGCCTTTGCGTGTGAAAGTCCCTCCCATGGATGTTTGTAATCGCCTCACAGCCGAACCAGTTCTTGGTGTTCGAGCTTGTTGTAATCCCCCTTTTCCCTTTTCTTGTCCCGTGCAGGCTTTTGTAGTCAGCCTTCCAGTCAAGAGAGGAGCGAGGCGATGCCCATGATCCCCTTTGGGGAATAAATCACCTGGGTGGTGGCCTGGAGCACCTGAGGTGGAGGGAGAGACATTAGGCTGAAATGGAAAAACGGTCGTTGGGAGGACGAGATTGCATGTTGAGGGAGGGATCTGATGCTAACGGTGTAATCGTTTAGGCCATTAACCTTCTGTTGCTGTCACCCAGGAGGTCAGTGCGGCGACAACAGGCTGCCACACATACAGATGCACTCAGGGACACACAAGAAATGCCACATTCACGTCTGGTCCGGCCCAGTCCAGGGAACACTACTGGTGTGTGCGCCTGTGTGCATTTTCCATCAGTCTACACCATCAAAGAGTGTTAAGAAAGAACAGTGGGAAGTTGTCGACATCTTATTCTGTATGGGCTCTGTTTGACTGGTCCTGACTGGGCCAAATGGGACTATTTATGAGACTTGTGAGTAGATAAGTAAACACTGTCACGTAGCTGTGTATAAAGGCTTGCCCTGTGGTATGTAGTGGCACTCAGGACGCCAGGATGATGATATGGCTCATTTACACTGTGGTTTGCGCTGACTGCTTTCATTTTCAAGGTTACAGCGGCCGTGACAACAAAAACCGATCCACAAACTGGTAGAATGCTACTTCAAGTCTAATACAACGGCCCTGCAATAAATCCTGTTTTTAGCCTTCTCTCGTTGATATAAATGGGGTGGACACACTGTAAGAAGACGTTATGTCAGTATTACATTACTCAGAATCTCAGTATTACACTGTATTAGATGTACTGAAGACTGCACAGGGATGTTTGATGGTAATCTGCCAGAGTCAGGTCAAGATGGTAACACTTTCTTCAAGTTCTCTTTTTAAAATGCCAGATACAGCAGCTCATGCTATTTTCACCAATGTTTCTGTGTCCCCAAGTCGTCCTTTAATGTCTTGTCTTGCTCATTTCATAGTCCGTTAGTGTGCTTACATTCTTATTACATTTGCTGCAGTGATCTAATTGCCTCGCATACATTTGTTTCACCTAAACTAATCTCAAAGAATAAACGGCTCCACCATGGTCGCCATGCGCATTACGTGAAGCACCAAATATTGCTATTGATCTTTCACATCATATTCTATTTACAGTTAAATCTCAGGGGAATTCTCGACAGACGGAGCAGTGAATAGCATCCTGATAGACTACTGTGATGTGCTGTGTGCTGCCAACTGTGAGACTTGTACTGCTTACAGAAAACATTCCTACATTAAGAATTCATACTGCATGCACAGTTTCAAATCAGAGTACTTGGTTGATACTTTTTATTGTAACATTTGGAGAAGACATGTTTTAATTTGCATTTATCTGACATTGATTTTGTTTTAGTTTTAATTTCAGTTCACTTCAGTCCTGTGTCTGCCTGTTGTTAAAATATTTCTAAGAGAATCAGACAGCTGTTGGACTCTACAGGATTACATTGAAAGTAAGAGACTGAATGTTTTTTCCTCTAACCAGTCCTGCTCTTTCTCCTAGCTCTCTGTCTTCCTCTCTTGCTCAGATGAGTCACTCTGGCTTCAAGCAGTTTGCATGCACCTCCTGCCTTCCTATGTCAAGCGTCCTGTATGTGGGCACTGAGATCATATCAGAGCGGTGTCGTCTGGCCCATGTCAAAAAGCTGGCAGCGGTGTGACTTATGCACGTGGTGTTTGTGGCCCACGAGCGCTCTCAACCAAGCTGAATCAGTACTCCACATCTGATCATCAAGAGGAGACAGCAAGTGTGTGTGTGTGTGTGTTTTTTTGTGTGTGGAGGGGGGGGGGGTTAATTATAGGAGAAAGAAAGAAAGAAGAAATAAATAAATGAGATGATGTCCAAAGTGGCGACTCTGTGGCTGACGCCGTGTGTTGAGGTCAGAAGATGAAATCGCCTTAAAAGAATTATTATGGACAGACTACGCAAGAAATCAATCGGTGTCTGCGCCTGCATGTTCAGCCGATACTCTCCCTGTGCACATCACGTCCATCTACCTGCCTCTTTTCTGCTCTACAGTATTTGAGATGAGCTGACTGTTTGGAAAACTTTATTCACACACACACACACACACACAGCACCCATGGGTGAGTCAGCTGTTAAAGCCTTTATGAGTTTGTAAATGCTGCGTTTATGTAATATCCTTTGATGCCGTTTTAATTAAATTGTGTAATGTAGGAACGAGGCTATCGGCTGTGGTAAGGAAGTAGCTGTCTTAATTGAACCAACTTAGCAAGACTGCTTTTTTTGCTTAATGTTGTTTACGTTCTGTTTCAATTGTCAAATTAAAATGAGTCAAGAAATGATTAAGTGACACCAGGAAAGTCGTGTAGATTTACTTTTGTTCAAATTGTACCTGAGGCAGTTAATGTAGCTGATTTTCTGCACACAGACTCCAGGTGGAGCTGTTGACTGTGGTGGACTTGACATGCAGGGAGGCAGCATCCCTGTGCTGCTAGTGCCATTAGCATGCTACAAGCTAAAAGAGATGACACCTAGTTTTAGCTTTTTTTCCCCCATGAAAGAAGCTTGTTTGTGTTTGTTTGAAGTATTAATTTTTGGATTTGTCACTTCTGCTCACATGTTACAAGTCAACGTACCAGAATCAGAGCTTGAGCAGCCACTTCTTGCCCTTCTGCTTTTCAACCAGTGTCAAGTGTTTGGCCGCTAACTGTCAAAACGCAGAGTGGATGGACGAAGTCAACAGCAATTGCAATGGCTGCATGTTTAAAGGGAAGTAAAAGAGTTATTGCGATTTTGTAACATCATCTGCAGTTTTGAGTTGTTCTGTGAGGGTGGAAAGAATCCAGATTTTAGCAGGTTTAGTGGAATTAAAACAGATTTTATCACTGTTCTCAGAAAGATAGCTTTTGAAATTAGTATCTGAATCGAGGAATATAAAGTGTTAATACATTAGAGTACCAATTTTTCAAAAACAATCTGGTACATTTGAATAACTTTGTCTGTTTGTAGTCATTGATACAAGGTGGTACTGCTTTTGTGGCTACCATTTAGCTACATATCGTCAGGTTAGCCAACATGAGCTATGACCGAGTCCCGCTAATCACACGTGGAAGACTGTAGTTTGATTTGATTGTTGGTAATTTGACAGGATTTTAAAACAAGTTCAAAAACATTTCTGGGGCTGTTGAAAGAGAAAAAAGTCCTTAAGCTTAAATGTCCAAAAGAGAGCAATAGACTAAAGTGGTTTTTTTTTTAAAATGTATATATCAGTTTATTTTTACAAAATCCACATGCATATACATGCTAAAATATACAACTAAAAATAACTAATCCCAATTTAGGTCAAGTCTTTGTTTTTGCACCCATCCAGTTCATGTGATACTGGGCATAAAGTTACAACATCGCATCTGGGATCTATTAGAGGCTCTGGGAGGGTTTCATAATTCATTCACAGTTGTGATTCTTCAGAGAAAAACACATTCCTCATCTCTATATGAATTGTTGCTGCAAAATAGGGAGTTGTCTGTGTAATCTTATGACCTTAGTGTATTGTTTTGCACACAAGGGGCTGTAAAAAGATCTTTGCTGAATTCCACAGTTTGAAGGGATTTGAGTTTACATTAATGTTTCTCTTTCATGATGCTAATAAACTGTAGTACTTAGTTTCCTGCTAACAAATCCCCTTTGTACTTTCCCCTGAGGGTCAAATCAGAGGTGTTAATTAGGAAAGACCTAAAGCCAAGTGACAGCCTGTGTTTTACCCCCCCCCCCAGTCTGCAGAAAGAGAGGATCTGCACAAAGTGGAAGAAGCTCAAAATAACCACTCCAGAAGTCAGGTGAGTGTGTACGCGAGAGAAAAATGTTAAATATATTGGTGGTGTAGCCAGAAAATACTGGTGTATCAATATATACACAAAGCCTTGTCCTCAGGTGAGTAAACATCTTACAGAGCTGGAGAAAAAAATTAATGACTGCCCTCAAATCTACTGTCAGAAGAAGTCATGAAAGGTTTGTCTGATACCACTTACTAAACCCACAAACAGGCCTGTCAAGCTGTCAACATGGCATTCTAATAAGAGCAATACTTTTTTTATTTCTCTGGTGTTTAGAGGGTTGTTTTATTTTATTTTAAACATGAGCAAAAGTGTGTTTTTCTGCTCCAAAGTAATCTGCAAACATTAGCATGCCCAGTTAACTAGTTTTGTATCTACAGTAGAAGCCTATTTCCATGATAACTAGTGGGGTTTCGGGTTACGGTAGAAAAACACCTGTTCAGAACTGGAACATCCACCTTATGGGAGGTGCTAGCATATCAGAGTTAAGAGTAACAATAGCACCTTTGTCCTGCTCTTTAGTTGGTTTGGTCAGAAACTCAGCTAAATTAGCCAAACGTGCGTTAACGTTGGATAGTGTTACATTTGCCAAACTTACATTGATTAATTCTGGTCAAATCCTTTCCTCTTGTACAAGTAATATGCACTGTTTGGGAACAACAACACTGACTCATAAATCTAACCACTGAGTAGCTTGCCCATGTATGTTTTCTATAGTGAGAATCCACAGGATCCAAGGGTTATGTTAGTACGAATAATGTTTAAATTACATTTTTATTAATAATAAAACGTAGATTGTTAGCATGTGGGGATGATGTTTTTCCCCTGGCTTTATCCTCAGTCTTTTAACATAGCATCAACATTTTCAGAGTTTTAGTGTTAGCATTAACGTATGATAGCTAGCATGTTGTTGCTAGAAATGAAACACCTCCTTTTCTTTTCCTTTTTGCACTTCTGTGTGAATTCAGGGACCCACTGTTTCAACAAGTACCAAAATGGTAGTTTTCCTTTGTTTTATGCTACATAATGTGCATGTCTACTGTACGTGTGTTGTTGCTGTTGTTATATTCGGTGTAAAGCTCATTCTGGTTTTACAAAAGAGCTGTAGAAATGATTATTATTTTATTAATGAAATCAAGTCAAAGGATTATTAGTACCAAACCAGGAGGGTACAAGAATGTCTGAATTTATTAATTTTAATTGTTTTTCTTGTTAAATACAGTGTGAAATCACATTCATGAAAGCACAAATGTGAATGTGGCACCGGGTGTTGGAAAAGGCAGGGGCCTTTTAGCCCCCCCACCCCCCCAACATTTTTTAATTCAGTGAAAACTAAGCTCTCAATAACATGATGTAAATACATTGTCACTTACTTGTATCATTCTGGCATTAGGTGTTTCACTGGGATGTGTGTTTAGTTTATTCCTGCAAATCACAACATGGACAGTAGATGGCGATCTATGCATTATACTACAGCATCAGTAGCTAACAGTAGAGTAGTAGAAGCTGTCAGTACGTGATGAGCGAGTTCCAGTATGCACGCAACAGAGAGCGCTTCTGACCGGCACTGCATTTTCATATTGTCTACAGAAATTAAATGTGTCGCACCAGAGTGAACTTCGCATCGTTCCTGCACGTGTAACATGTGAAAATGTCTTGCTTTATAAAAATGACTTTAAATTTAAAATTTAAAATGACTAAGAAAGTGAAACAGCTCAGTCGAAATGACGATGAATAACTGGACACATGGCACTGGTTAGGTTCTATTTTTCAAAGTGCGTAAATTAAAATACAGCATGAATATTGTACATATAGTCAACATTCGGTTACATTTTGTAAGGTTACATGAAATGGTTCAGTTAGTAAAGTCACTACAGTATCTTTGAGTGTCTAATAGCTTGAACGAAAGAACATTTTAAATTTCAAAAACATAAAACTCACATAATAAGTCTTAATAAAAAAGTACATGTTGACATAGAGTAATTCTTGTGTTATTGTCTAAGCAGACATGCAGGGGGACAGTGGCGACAGCCATGAAGCAGTAATAGATCTGAACATAGCCCACTGACAAGGAATATGTCACACAGGAGATCGTATGCATGAGACAGATGCCGCCCACCCACACACACACACACACACACACACACACACACACACACACACACACACACACACAATATTAGCATTATTAGATCCCCCAGCTGGGCCATGTTCTTTGTTTGTGAATAACCTGGTTAGCTTGATTTGATTGCTGATGGTTTGACATGGGCCTGGATTTTTCAGTTCTTGCTGGGTTGAAATTTACGTGGGGTTGCTGTCAGAGCAGAGAACCTGCAAAAGTAGGCTACAAACTTATTCACACTTAGCTGGCACATGACCAAGCCTTTAACCGTTAAACTAGTTTCCACATGTATTTGTCTCTTAAAGAGTTGTTATAATTATGGTTTAAAAAGAAAACTTACAGTGTTGAATTAAGAGTAAATCTTTTCTTCAATAACAATGGCAATTAAATGTGGAAAAACAGCTTTTGCACCTGTGGCGACCTTTATGGTACCGTAGCCAATGAAGTAAAAGGTGGATGAAAAACTACGTAGCTTAACATGTGTTTCTGAAGTTCATGATTTGAATATGAAAAAACACCAGTGCACAGTATACATACACACAGTTTTTTTTTAAATATAAGATCTATTGATTTTCCTCTTGAAGTAGCGCCAAACTAATTTGTGGTGATTCATTGTCATGATGTCCTCCTCTGATTACTGCACAGTTGAATCAAAGGCCATTAATTAGAGGGGAAGTTCAACAGAAGATAATGACAACAAAAAAGGAAACAGAGTAGGTGTGAGTCCGAGCGACTCATATACTGCACTTGCAAATATGGTTATATTTTGTGCCCACCTCAATGGATCCCAGCTTGCTGCTTGATGAGGATGTTGAGAGACTGCTCATGTATGTAATTAAGCATTAAGCTGTAGTCTTTCTGTGTCAGTGTGCGATATTACAGAAGGACTGCCCACATATACATACTACATACTGTATATATACATATATAATTACATGCAGTATTTATGTAGTATACAGTAAACATGCAGTAGTTACAGCATAATTGAAAATATGTTGATGTAGAACAAAGCTACTGTTTACAGGCTGGTTTCAGGTTGTACACTCAGTAAATAATACTATATAATAATACAAACTGTAACTTAAATCTGGAAGAAGGAAAAGGATCAATGAAGGATGTCAAAACGTATACCTTACTACCACAATCCACATCCAATGCATATGAAAGCTAATGCTCACTTCCAGCTACTTCTGCAATATCTCATTCACAACCAACTTTAACATATTAAATGTGTAATTATGATACATTTTGACTCTGTGCTTTGGGGATTAAAAATCTTTAGAAGACCATAATTACACACCACAAGTCCAATTTCGCTGGTACTGCTGGATGGGTGAGGCATCTTTTCGGTCTGTGATTGTCCGTAGCAGGCAGCTTTTTTTAGGTAACAGAAACCTGAGGTGACTTATAAAATGAGTCAGTGGCTATTTGGTAATAAGGAACATTAAGTTAAGTTATTCAGGTTTCTCTCTTGCATAAAATCAGCCATGTAAATTCATTATAATTAGAACATTGGTATAAATGAACTGAGCAAAGCTTGCTACTCTTCATTTTATTGGTAATGTCGTTGAAATAGCTGGAAACTTTATCCTAGCTGCCCTTGGATTTTGCACAGTGAGCACACTGCATTTCTGACATAAAGATGCTAAAATATAAGGTCTTGTACAACATTTAGGCAGCATATTTTTCTCAGTGGCAGTAACATGTAAAACAATTTCAAAAATCAAGAACAAGTTAGAGTTAAAACATTATTTAGATATTATTTAAATACATTTAACCTGATTTGACATGAACAAATAAAGAGCAAATCTTTACTTCAGCACAATAATAAGCAGCATATAAACATTTAATAAATGGGTTATAATACACATACTATAATGTTGTAAGCAGACATAAAAGTGTTTAATAATGCTTTTGTCAACAACTATATCTTCTCATGTAGGCACCAATAAGTGACGGCTGGTGTATAAACAAATAATGAATGACAATACAGTAAAACAACACAGTTGTAAAATTATTAAGTTATTATTGCTGACAAATACAGAAGATTAATAAGCACTTTAAAATATCCTTACAGCTAAACTAAAGTGTCACCAAGAAAAGTTCTGGCTGCTTTGCATTAATTACAATTATTTAATTACAATTATTTATTCAGTTTAAACTACACTAACCAAACATTTAATTTCTCTTCCTGTACTGCTCAATGATTGTCTTTGTCAACCAGTGTTCCCACTGGTTTTGCATTAGTCTCTCTTCAGGTCACAGAGTAAGAGCAGGTTGGAGGAAGGTCATTTGATCTGATTAACATACAGCACCTCTTTCCATAGATACCACGTCCCATTGTTAGTTGTGGAGATGGTTTCCAAACTGTATAATAGCTAAGACTTCAGAAACTCAACCAATGGTTACGGTGCTGTTGAATAGTGAATTTAACAGAGACAGTGAAATAAAGTCACAGAACACCAATCAAAATATAGTGTTTGATATACACAATGCTAACAGTTTGTAGAATGCTATGTATGCAAAACTAAATACACAAACACATCACTTTTCCAACTGTTCTGTAGCTGCAACCCAGTGTGACATGCCACTGTATCTGTGAACTACACAGTTTAGTTCTAGGTTGAATTTTTCACCTGAAGCTGAATCAGACAATGTGAAATACACCATTTTAATGCATTTTGTCCCTTTTGTGATCCAAATCAAAGTGACCCTGCAGTCTGCAGTTTGCTGCTATGTCTGTCACATATAGACTTAAACGTGGTCTGCCTTTCTGACAGACTGACACGAGAAGAAAAGCTAAATTTCCACGCTTCAGTTGCTCAATTGGGCCTGAGATCACTCACACAGATTGGTGTGCCAGGTAGCACAATAGCCGTAGGATTACAGATTAGTTTCGGGCAACGTCCTTTTAAGTTTCTAATTGGTTTAAGAAGAAAAGAAGGAGCTGACGTCATACTTTCTAGCTTTCCACCCCTGCCCACCACATCGCTGAGGAAGAAAAGAAGCTGAATAAGAAAAAAAAGAAAGATAACACCTTGCAACAAATCCAACTCCATGATGCAGCTGCCTGTTGATTAAAGGATTTTCTTTTTCACTTTTCCCACACATTTGTCCGAAGTGTGGAAATATCTTGCTGTTTCTCTCCTCCCTCCGTGTCTCTACCTCATCAATCTCTCTGTCCTTGTTTTTCTCTCTCCTGTTCCTTCCCTTCCCTTCCCACACCATCTCATCTTTCATTGGCTGCTCTGTTTGCCTGTCAGCGTTTATGTGCTGCATTCAGTTTACATGTATCTGTTGTCAGTGCCCCACACTGGGAAATTAATTTATCACAGAAAGCATTGGATAGTGTTTTTCATGCCACTAGGATTAAAGCAATAGGTTGGCATTTTTGGAAATACTCTTATCTGCTTTCTTGTCGAGCTTTAGATGAGAATATTGATACCACTCTGATGTCTGTACAATAAGCACAAAGGGACTGCCAGCAGTTGGTTAGCTTAGCTGACATACTTACAGTACAGATAGGGAGAACGGTATCAATCTTCACATCTACCTCTCTGAAATCCAACAAGTAAATTACCCAAAATGTCAAAATGTTGATCTATTCATGAATGAATGAAAGTGAATACACACATGGATTCACATGCGACACACAGTAATTTGACTTTCACCCAGTGCAATAAACCAAAGTAAGAGCTCGGTATAATTTTACCTGCACTGTTTGATCACGCTTTGTGTATCAGGATACAAAGTTCTACCAGGCTTTGTTTTTATATTTTTATGATGGTGATATTACAGTTTTAATCATTAACTAACTCTACTACTTTTTCCATTTCATTTCATTATTGCAATCACTCATCTTTGAGAGCACTTGATTAAAAGCATTTGCAGAATATATACAGTATATATATATTCCATTGTGTCTAAAGCAATAATTAGTCTCTCTAAAGAAAAGGCTCTAAGTTTACAGAACGGCTCTGGGCAGACAGTAGAAAACGCTATCCGAATCTTTTCTGTTCACCAGGACACATATTGTTCTTAGTTCATATTAACTGTGGTCACTAACACAAAACACAAGGCGTATAGAGTAGACAGTGTCCAGGGTGTAAACAATAAAGTTGAGGATCGTCATGAAGGTGACCACCACCACTTTATCCCAGGAGCAGTGGCGGCCACAGTTAACGGGTCTCTCACTGATGCGGAAACCGTACAGTGGCCAGATCACCATAGCTGTCATATACATCACTGTTGCCAAAATGTTATAGACGGTCACTAGCATGTCAAAGGAGAACGGGAAAAAAGAGTGCAGCTGTCCAAGGATGTGCAGGATTATGAGAATGGCAAAGATGAAGCACAAGGAGAACACTGCTACGCACCACTGTAGTTCAGGGGAGCCGGAGTACTGGCTTTTCTCCAGGGATGTGAAGATGAGACAGGCGAGGAATGTCTCCAGCATCTTCATTATGCCGGGTAACGTGGACAGGAACCCACTGTTCTGCCCACTTGGACGAAGGCGGGTTAAGGCCACTTCGCTTGCATACACCCCGAAACACACCCAGGACACCACAGAGGCACCAATCTGGCGGGAGCAGGTGATGCAGGTGAAGAAAGAGGGGTAGATGATAGAGGCGGCAAAGCACATGAGGCTTGCCAGTATCGCAAAGGCAGCGGTGAAGTCATCCCAGGCGAAAGGTAATTTGGTATTGACAGTGGTGAACTCCAGGATGAGAATGAGGAAGCTGAAGAAGCAGCAGAAGCACCAGGTGAACATACACCATGCCCAGTAGGGAGATGAGATGTATCCCACCGTTGCCACCAGACTAAAAGACATACAAGTGAGGACAGTTGCCATCATTCGCATGATGCCCACAGGCTGGGTGAGTGACCGAAAATCCACAGGGATCATGGCTGGACAGAATGAGTCTGTTTGACCTAATAAAAAAACAACAAAAAAAAGCAGTCGTTTTGTTTCCAAAGTCAGTTGATTCTCAGTGCATCCCTCAGTACAGCACAGATCCTGCTGGAGATATCCATGTAGGCGAGCAGGTGTGTTCTTTGTAACTGAAACTCAAAGTGTGGTGGTGTATATTCAAACAGAGCATCCTTGGCTTATCTGTGCCGTTTATGGCCCTTGTATCGCTCCACAGATTGGACACTGGTTGGGTGTTATCATGTTCACCTCACAACGCACACACTGGACTCTGGTCCTCAGCACAAGCCCTGTTAATCTCCAGCACAGTGATGGCGTGTAGGCCACATCCTAAGGATGATTGTTCTTATTCTGACCTTTAGTTCACTTGATTTGCTGTTCCTGGAAAGCACAAAGATTTGCTAAAAAAGCTGAATGTTTTGAAATCTGCTTTCACACGAGGAACTATAGGATGATGTTTTGATGTATTTACTTTAGTGTTTTGATCAAATTTCATTACATCAGTGTTTACATCACTCACAACAAAAATTAAATGTATTTACTATGAAAACACCTTTTTCTTTTACAATGCACCAAAGAGCAAAAGAGTTTTAAAAAAAGAAAAAATACAGTATATGACAACAAGCACTTATTCTAAAATGGATGTGGGATTTTATTCTACTGTCTCTTTCTCCCCACCTCTCTCAGTTTTTCTTTCCTTTCTTCTGCTGGTTCTTTTTCTCTCTCCCTCTGTCTTTATGTGTGTTTTCAAGATCATCATAATATCCACCACTCCAATTTGACTTTGCAGAGAGCAGTAATGCCCAGATGGGTCAAAGGTTAAGTAACTCCCAACATTTCTCATAGTTGTCACTGATCATTAAGATCAGTAAACCAGGATTTAGTCCTGACCAATTACTCGCTTGCTTTTGTTATATTCAGGGACGGCTGGTATCAATGGGCTAGCAGGGCTCAGCCCTCCCTGTCCTTCACAATAAATATAATAAAATAATTGTAAAAAATCTTAAAACAGATCGCCTTCAATTTTGGTGGGACCTAGAGGAGCAACAGAACCAAATAGTCACAAGAAAAACGGAGGAAATAGAAAGAAAAACGCAGGAAATATTGAAATGGGTTTATTTTTTACAGCCCCAACTCAGCGGCATCAGCGTCCAATCAGATTCGTGTTAAGTGAGTGACAGGCGTCGTGGCACGCCCCCTTGATTTGCTGGGCATTTGGGCTAAATTCATTCAG
>JAVQJF010009026.1:0-16155 GCA_036023855.1 Gadopsis marmoratus | reverse complement strand
CCCCCCCCCCCCCCCCCTTCCCCCCACCCACGCCCCCCGCCCCCCCCCCCCACCCCGCCACCCCCCCCACCCCCCGGGCCACTGGGCGGGGGGCGGGGTTTCAAGCCTCTAACAGCTATTCAAAAAATGAATACAAATACTAGCGGGCCTTTGCTTTTTATTTTTTATTTTTCCATTTATCATCGCAGCGCCTGAGATTATTTTAGTGACCCCCATGTTGGGAACCACTTGACACATGCTATACATTTAATCCCTGAGGAAGCAATACCCACAATACTGGTGTAACATTCACTATATGGCCTAATACTGTCATTTTCCTTTGGATCACCAATGTTTAAGCTGCTGTGCAGTACTACATTGTTTGATGTACAGCATATAAGGAACATACTGTATACCATAACTTCACTGCTCAGGCATTATATATCTTGTGCAAGAGTTTCACATTAGAGTTGCCTGTTTGAAAATGTTCAGCCGCACAGTGAGGAAATAAAAACTGCAAAACACAATTTGTGAACCGCCCAAGACGACCCAAGTTGGAAAACAATTTCACACCAGGTTACCGTTCTGTCTATCAGTAGTTCCAGCTGGGAGCCCGCCGATCCACAAGTTATTGAACAGAGAGATTCTATCACAGCTGTTGGTTGCGATCATATCTCCACACAAGAGTTTTTTCACCTGCAATGTTTTGTTGCTTAATCAAATGTGTAATTAGAGTAAAACAAACAATCTTGTGTGTAGTATTGAGGGGGGATCCTTGACATGGAGATCTTTGGTTATGATAGGAGCCGCAGGCTGATATTATGCACTGACAAGCGTGAAGAATCAAATTAAATTCATCTTATTTTATTAGAATGCATACAGACGTCCCATTGTCTTTCATACTGCAGACAACAGTGATGTCTGCACTATTAATTATCATGTAGTCACTGCCTTATTATATGAATGAAGTTTGAAATGGGGGTTGCTGTCACCTTCACACTTCCAATTAGTCACGTTTAAACACATATTCTCTCAGATAGAAGGAGTTCAAAGTTTTTATTTATGTTTTCCTTCTGATTTACTCTCCAGACAGGAGATTGAATGAAATCTGAAAATAAATTAGAATAAAGTGACAGTGAAAAAAAGAAAAAGAAAAAAAAAGGCTTGTTTCCTAGCAACATCAAATCAGTTTGTTATTCTGGCGGCGCGTGTGTGTGTGTGTGTTAGAGAGAGAGAAAGGTTGAAAGATATCAGCATCATTTTTCTTTTTTAAGATGCATCAAATTGACTGGATTTGCATAATTTGGGCATTATTTCTGCTCATAAACACGTCGTCCCAAAACTCAAAACACAAGCTCCCAGACTGTCTGGTCAAATCCTCAAGCTGCTTGACTGACAGAAGACGGGACAGATTTCTGGACGCGAGAATGCCCTGGACGACTGAAGATGGATCCTGAGAGAATTGCGTGTCTCATAATATAACGAGTGCAGTGTAACTGCATTACAACAATAAGTGGACCTTTTTTTTGGAGAATATGTGTTTTAAACTTAGTCTGGAATTGGTATGGAATTAGTCTGGATTTCAACCATCTTTCCTGAATACATCCACCTTTCAAGTTTTATTGGGTTTGATGCTAGTGGAAACCAAACTGACTCTCCCAGCATGGCTGCCATTAGTCCTCATCAATACCTCGGGGGTTTGCCATCCGCTCCTCCACCATGGCGAGAGTCAGTGGGTGCTGGGATGGGCTGCCACACGCCTGCTGTGATGCGATGACGCTAATAAAGGAGCGTGACAGGGCCTCTGTGGACGGCTCTTCTGTATAATATGATGGCTTTGGCTGAGAGACAAGGAAGGGGAGAGAAGCTGGGAGGCGGAGAAAAGTTGTAGGCAGTCGGCAGAGGGAGAAAAATTTGGGGGTGAAGGGGATTCCCAAGGTGTTCAACCAGCTACTCACCCCCCTTATTGAATGTGCCTGTATC
Source organism: Gadopsis marmoratus (assembly GCA_036023855.1). Lineage (NCBI taxonomy): Eukaryota > Metazoa > Chordata > Actinopteri > Centrarchiformes > Percichthyidae > Gadopsis > Gadopsis marmoratus. The sequence goes on along the minus strand of JAVQJF010009026.1, from coordinate 14,193 downwards.
ACCATGACAACTGAGGCCAGCGGGCATCCAGGGATTCACTCACACCTGGAGCAAGTGGAAAACATCATTTGCATTTTTGCACACAGCCCTGCTCATCATAGTAGATTAACATGGTTCATGCAGAGTGCAAACATGCTGGTTTGCTGAGAGCTTTGGTCCAGACCTGCTTTGCTTTTTAGTGCATGAGATATGACGGTGTTAACTAACTAATGAGATGTTGAGCTGCAGGCCATGGAGTCCAGCAGTTCAACATAAAAAGGAAATATCTTCATTTAGCAACAGGATGCAGCGTGATCCACCAATGTCACTGAATCACACTTTGTTTTTAATTATGACTAATGAGATGATGTATCTGTTTACCATACATTGAATTTCACCTCCCATTTCCTCATAAATGAACATATTTTCCAAGTATTTCGTCTCTATTTTTAGAGAATAATTGTCAGCCTGCTACCTCTTATTGGCAGGATTTCCGAGGAAAGCGTGGAGTTCTTTGAGCGTGTGAATGCCATCCTTCAGAAGCAGGAGAACATGCTGCAGGCTGCCCAGGCTGAGGTAACCCCAACCCAACTTCCACCTTTCCATCTGTTACACACTTGAAGCACATTTTTGTAGCGAGCAGGCCTTGGCGCTGTCATTTTGCCCACTGTCGTGGCCAGTATGACGTTTGTAGACAGAAGGGCTGGGTTGAGTTTGGTGCTCAGAAGACTCGGGGCCCATCTGTGACAAGCTGCAGCCCCTCTAAACATCTCAGATAGTTTCATTCAAATACGTATTTGAGGTCCAACGTAGTAAAACAGCAAAAATAAAAAGCAAAGATTAGTAAAACGCTCAAAAAATGAATACAAATGTGTTATTTCTTTTTTCATATCCCATTAATCATCTCACGATTCCCCAGATTTATCATATTACCCTAAATTGGACTTTAACTTGTAATGGAGTATTTTTACAGTGTTGTTATATTATGGTACTTTAACTTAAGTAAAAGCTCAGAATACTTCTTCCTCACTGGAACGCAAACTAAAGGAAGTCAGTGGAGAGGTTACTCCTTCCAAGGGATGATTGAGGGTCTATTGTCAATAACGCTTTGCTGTGACCTCAGCTTCTCCTCTCTCCAGTTCTTATTCAACACAACCTTAAGAGAAGGAGATTTTTGTTTTTGTCTGAACTGTTTCCGACCCCTCACAGTGCCAAAGAGGGGCATGCACAGTGCCGCCGCCCCAAGAGCAAGTGGACCAGGCCTTTATCTCCGACAGGATCAGCAGGACAGAGGTGCGTCAGCTCAGGTTTTCTGTTTTCATCGTATTTCAGCAGGGACTAGCTACAAAGTCGCAATAACTGCTTTTGATGTGCAGCAGAGCAGAAAGCATGAAGGCAGAGGAGCATGCACTGTTATTTTTGAAGGGTTGTTATTAAGTGGAGTGTGTTTTCATGTAGTTGGACCTTCTTTATGAGGAAGCTGTGTACACGGTGGTCAACCGGGTGGGAGTGCATTCATCAGAACATGTGAAAAGTGACGAAGAGCTGTTTGCGTACCTGCTAAAGGTATCTATCTATCTGTCTGTCTGTCTGTCTGTCTAACAGGCTATTTTCTGAGCTGTATGAAATATCTGCGAGTAACACTGATGATAGCCACATAGAGAGTGTTATTTGTTGTGAGCAGGCTTTAAGAATCTAAGCAGATGCTCTTGGCTCAAACCTGATTAAACATCAAAGCTCGGCTCACACTGTGTGCTGATATTCTGCTGTGATATTACATCCATTCAGATGATGTCATACTAAGGATTGTAGCCTCTTTTATGTCTTTTTTCTTTCAGGATGTTTTGTATTCCTAGATGGTTAGGTGCTGGCAGTAGCTACGACGGAAACCAAATGTTGTATAAAGGAATTTCAGTCGTGATGTAGTGGATTTTTTTAAAGCACTTCTAGAATATGTACTCAGGTTTCTCTTGCATAAAAATAGCTTTTTCTATTGTCTTCTTGCCCATCTCTCCAAGGTGTTTGATATGGGTGAAGAAGAGCATGACATCATTCTCCAAAAAGTTCAAGAATCCAAGGTGAGACCCTTTGTACACAAGTCTACACCCGTTCAAATGATGCCAAACAATTTCCTTCAGATATACTGTACTGTGGCAGTGGAAGCTGAAAGTTGTTATTAATCAGTTTTCTTCAAAACTTTGACCACACCTCTGACTTGTTTGCATTTCTTTAAATGAATCACAATCATCTTGGGCAGCGCTGAGCCCAGGATAGCAGGGCTATACTTCCTGTGAGTCAGACTGGTTACACCTAGAAGCCCCATTTTGTATGATTTTGTGTCTTTTACTTGACTGCCAGGGACCTTCCAAATATCTCTCTTAAGACCTGTGAGCCTATAAACCGCTGGAAATATTGTGACCAGAGTGAAAATATCTACCATTTAAATATTCTCATATGTCATATTCTCTCATATTCACATTCAATTTTCTACCTTGCTTTAAGATACCTGATGAAGCAGGAATTTATTTTTTACATGCTTAGCCTACAATGCATGCTGATGTTTATTTAAATGGGAAACAGGAGAGTCGGGTTAAAGAAAATGCATTGTGATGTACTCAATGCATGACCTTGATTTGTTGCATTTACAACAGTTATTTTTTTCCACAGCGAGCCAGTTTTTCCTTGAGGGTATCTGTTATGAAAGCGAAGAATCTGATGGCCAAGGATGCAAATGGTGAGACATCGCAAGCAGTAAATAACCCTTTTTCTGTTGAAATATGCCTTATCCAGCAACAATATGGAATTGAAAAGCCTTTCTGGGCACTCGCCCAAAAGGTTTTCCAGTGATTCACCTACCGTCAGCTTACATCATATAGTTGTTCAAACTGCACGAGGCTTTCGCTGCTTTGACCAGTGATGCATGATGCGTAGAATTCTGCCCAACATGCTATTTACATCAAAATGCTTTAAAAAAAATGCCGCCATAGCAATCAAAATGCCCAACATGAATACATGTGTATAATACAGATGTTGTATGTGTCCCATCACATGTACAACATCACATCAATCCCTTCAATCCAATTATGATACCAGGGACCTGATTAAATATATAAGAGATTAATAAAAGCAGACTCGCGATTCGTCAAATATTGGACTTCTTGTATTATTCTTGTTGTATTGTTGTCTGTTTGTCCCTTCCTTGATCTCCTTTACGTCTCAGGGTGATATAAGCAGTTCCATGTGAGCGATAACCTTTTCTATGTGTCACCCTGTGGCACTGCCAGGGTACAGCGACCCCTACTGCATGCTGGGAATCCTTATGGGCCAGAGCCCGCGGGAGGTGGAGGAGAAGAAGGAGAGAAAGTTCAGCTTCAGAAAGAGAAAGGAGAAGCTGGAGAAACGCTCCAGCACTAAGGAGGTGTTGCCTGCCAAGTGTATCCAGGTGACTGAGGTCAAACCGGAGACTCTCAACCCAGTGTGGGACGAGCACTTTGTGTTGTGAGTACAGCGTACTGGACATGGTGATATGTGTGACATGCAGGATTCACAGTTTCATTTGCTTCAACGCCAAAGGTGTTAGTTATGTGACCAGTGCAGCACACTGTCATCTCTATGGATGGATCGCTAAAGGATTGAGGTGTTTATTGTCAGTATTTACTCATGGAGACAACAATTCAGTGAATGACTTTCCTGTTTTTTTTGGTTGCTTTTTTTCCCAGTGACATAGATGATGTCCACAATGACCTCTTACATCTTGACATATGGTAAGATTAGTACGCAGCAACGCTTTGAATTCCTTGAATGTCAGCTAACAATCTTTACTTTTCCTTTGTTGCACACGCTCACTTTGCAATCGCTAAGCATACAGAAAAGGCCTTTTAGGCTGGGTGAAGAAAGATGATTGGTTTTGCTTGTGAAATAGTTGTAAATTGTATCCATTTTGTCCTTGTGAGATGTTAACCATGGGGCATAACAGGTTGAGGAGTCATTATTTGGCTGTTATAGAAACATTTCCCAAAGCTCTGTTAAGAGCTGACTCTTGAATCCAACAAAAGCTGAGTAAGATAATCCTTTTCTTGAATGTTTCTTACAGGAGATGAGAGGTTGTACTAATCTCTGAAGTATCTTCTTTTCTTTAGGGATCATGATGATGACGTGTCTGTTGCTGAGGCCTGCAAAAAGCTCAATGAAGTCAGTGGGCTTCGGGGAATGGGAAGGTAGGAAAAACTATGTTGTGTGATCCTGAATTACTATTAATGTAATGATGTAACTGTCTTAGATACAAAAGAAGAAGTAAGAAATTCTGGATATTATTCTGGTGTTATTTGTTTTCTTGTAGGGATGAAGCCCAACTAAATCACAATTTGCGATTTTGTGCACAATTATAAAAGTTGGTAATTAGTTCATTCATCCACTTGGCAATGTGGCAGTGAATAGATGAGTCAAGGGTAATTTCCATCTGAATTAAGCCATAAGTTACAGTTTTATCTACATTTGTTACAAATTTCTGACACCAACCTGCTTGTTAATTAGAAGGGGGTCATTTAGTGTTTGTCCTTTTAACCTTAAAGAAAGCCTGGCGCCAATAAAGCAGAGGACACAGAGAGATCAGCCAGGTCATGGAAAGAATGATGAATAGCAGACATATCTAATAAAAACCTGGGAAAGTCAATCACAAGCAAGTGGCAAAAGGGTCATAATCCTGTGATGGAAAATGTGCAATTTCCATTTGAACAAAAATCTGAGGTAATAGCCAACTTTCATTAGGAAATTAAGATCATTCTGCCAATGCTCTAATTGTAGGTCACAGTGGATAAAAGCAAATGACTAAAACTGTCAGATTACAGTGCTCTCACAGTGCAATTAAACATGAATTCAGACTGTGATAAACAAGACTCCTTCTTCCTTGCACTCTGCCTTTTCTTGTCAGGTATTTTAAGCAGATCGCAAAGTCGGTGCGTTCAAATGGATCTGCATCATCAGGCTCTGAGGAGAATGCAGATGACTTCCTCGGCTGCATCAACATCCCTTTGAATGTGAGTGTTCAAAGTGTAAAAGCTCAAAACAAACTCTCATTAGTCAGAGGTGTCGAGCTGCTGAGATTCCCTGATGGAGACATTTGAGGGATTTCCCTGTAGAGTATGTGAGTGCCGTTAAGCTGGCTGGTTTTCTTCTTGCAGGAGATCCCAGTTGTCGGCTATGACACCTGGTTTAAACTGGAGCCTCGCTCGAGTACGTCTAAGGTTCAGGGAGAATGTCACCTGATACTGAAGCTCTTCACCAGCCAGGTCTGTGTGGTTTAACAGTGTATACAATATACTCCTCTACTTGCACGTGTAGGATGTGAAGAATTACAACTTTGAACACTCTTTTTTTCTGTCAGAGAGACACAGCTTTGTCTAAGAAAGACTCACATGTCTCCATTCACAAGAAACTGCTGTGTCAGATTGTGGAGTACGAGCACGCTCATGTTAAGGTGAGTTTATTGCAGATTTTTATTCAAATTAATTGTGTTGTTGGTATTTGTTGGTTCTGACTGCAGGAACATTTATTCTGTGTATGTATGAGAACAATGTATGAAAACAAAATAGTAAATTATTATTATTATTAAAATGACTGAAATTACTGTGTAAGACACGATTACTTTCTTAGTTTGTTATTCATTAGGTTAGTGTTTATATTTTGCATTATTTTTTGACTGAATGCCATTTTGTAAACCAAATGAAATCACATGGTAATGTTCCACATATAATTCTAGAGAGAACCCTACAACTGGAACGGGCAGGTTTGTCCTGCGGCATGGACCGTACTGACTCACCATGCTGTGCAAACCGATCTCTCCCCTCTCCAACAGGCCATTATGTGAGTATTAATGGAGCAACACGATTGATCAAATCAAATTTGAAAGCTTTAGCATCATGCAAATGTGCATGTTTTGGTTTTTAACACAGTCGCTGGCAGTGCTACAGCTGCCACCATCGGACCCAGAGGGTGTGCTACTCCCTGCTGCTGCGCCTCCTGAGGACCATCGACGCGGAGTGGGACCACGCCGCTGTGAGGGGCGACCTGGTAGGTTCTCTGCCATCGGCCTTTCAGTAGGAAAAGGAACGTTACATCATCTGGAAACAGTCACCTCATTAGCTCAGCTCTTCACTGACATTCATCAAGGTTTTTGGTTAAGCCAAAAATGTCTCACAGCCAGTGTACTTGAAGCTATAACTGAGGGCCCTTCCTGTGTCCAGGAGAGGCAGCTGTCAGACAGCTTCAGGCTGTACACAGAGCACTGCCTGTGCCTGATGAAGAACATGCGTCAGGTTTTCCCCTGCACCAGCGCTGCTGCCATTACACGCTACGAGCTCATGCTGAGGTAAAGTCACACTGCCATCACATCACATCATGCACTCGCCTGTGCTGCCATAACCAGGAACATGCTCAGCTCAACATCTCACCCCAGCAGACACAGAGAGACTTCAACCAGTCAGCCATGCTCTGTGGACGAAGTGGACGTGTTGGGCTCCTTACTCAAACAGGAAGATCTTAACCATTGCTCATTACTCATTTAAAAAAAAAAAAAGATTAAACAATTGTTCCTGACATCAACCCATGTGATGGCCAGGGGGTGTCCATAAAATCAGGAGAAACAATCCAAGGAAGACCCTGGATATCTGTACTAAATTTAATGGCAATCTGGTCGGTATTGCAGGGATATTCTGCTCTGATTCAAAGTCTTGGACAGATATACTGATGTTGCCATCCTTTTGCTTTAGCTTCGAGTTACTATCACATAAACGAAGGAAGTAAGAGTGGGGAAATGTGCCAAATTAGGGAGTCTGTTCCACATAAATGCCAGCCAGTAAAATCCGCTCATTATTGAAGATCACGTTGCTGTGTTGCACTAATATGGGGGAGACGGTTTAACATCCCCAGTAAGAAATTCAGCTCTGTGATCAACACCTTGAGATCTTTTCTACACACACACAGACGCACACACACACACACACACACACAGAGTGACACAGTTAAGAGGTAAAGTTGTATCTCTCCTCTCCTGCAGAGATAATGCAGGATCCTTCGTGCAATTAGAGTGGGAAGTATTTTGTGAGATTGTACCTTTTGTGCTTATTTAATTCTCCAAACGTTAGTGGATGATGAAACCAGTATTTACGTGACCTGAAAGCAGACTTGTATTGTTATTGGCTTCTCCCTGTCTGTGTATGCCAGGGGGATTGGCTACATGCAAAACATGCGGGCGTTTAAGACTGTATGTCCTCTTCGAAATGAACTGCATTTGGACATCACTACTGCTGCCAAGGTAACAATGAAAGTGCAACAAAAACTTTTTTTTTAAAGTAAAGGTAACCATGGAGTTTTTGACCACTGGCGATGCTGCACTGTAGATGAACGTCTCGATGAGCAGGTCCTCGTATGGTTTATAATGCAGGAAAGCAGCACGTACGTCATGAAAACAGGGCTGACATGATTACAGAGTGCAATAACATACTGTAGGCCTACAGCTGTTGGCGTTATTGTTGGATTTAAAGGAGCAAAGTACCAAGAAAGGAAGGCAAGAAGACCAGATTATAAATTAAGCTTTTTTATTGTAGTAAATGTGTTCAACACTATAAGCTTTAAGGATACAGAAATTGTATTTTCGTGCGAAATTGTGAATATAAACAACACCGAATACTCCACAGGGCACCTTTAATTAACCCATGTGTTCTTCTTAATTTGTGTAATTAATTCAACAGAAAGGGACTGCGGAGTGGTATGAGGGCTTAATTGCACAATATAAACCAGAGGACGGGGTAAGCTTACACTGATTAATATAAGTCCTAATAATAGAAATAATTATACCTTGTAATTTTACTCACTGTGGCTTAAGAACTCGAATCCAGGATGATGTTCATTGTGTACTGACTATGTAGACGCTGGAGGAGCAGCTGAAGAAGCTGGTTCAGGTGGTTGATGCTGTGTGTGCAGACGTACAGAGAGCCCAGAACACGTACAACAAACTCTTCTACAGGTGATTATCAATGCTGTTTGTCTCAGTGTAGAAATGTTATGCTACCTGAGCACAGAACCATTGATTTACCGTTGGACTGATTTCATATCATCCTTTGTTTGTTTGTTCTCACAGTGCAGTGAAAGTAGATTTCTTCAGCATATCATACAGGCAGTTGGAGAAACAGGTATGTCACTGAAAAGTATGTGAAAGGTAATTGTAATTATTTTGTTGTTTTTTTAGTCGTACAGTAGTTTTTGTTGCTGACTTTGACACGGGTACTTGAACACATTGTCAAATTCATCCTTCAGGTAGCTGATGATGTAAATGTAGCGATGGAGCGGGTTTGTGGGACTCTGGAGCAGGAGAGCTCCAGACTGACTCAGTCAATGGGAGAGACCATCTTTGAGCTCTTCATGTGCTTGAAAATCCTCAAAGGCTTTCGGGAGTTTCTTCCTCTAAAGTTGGTTATGAGTTCGACTCTAATAAATATGAATTTAGCAGCATGAAAGGCTCTGACTCGTGCTAATTTGTTTGAAATGTCAGCCAGGAGATGAGACTTCAAGCTTTTCTTGCAGCTTTGAATTTATTAAAAGGACTCTTGTTCTTCTCTAACAGGGATGCTAAAATGTTGGCCTTGACAGGCTTTCATAACTGGTTCAAGTCCTCCATTCACAAGTGGCTGCAGATTGTTCATGACAGATCCTGTGACAGAATTCGTAAAGCCGTGGACACAGACAAGGTGAGCGGCTTCTGCCCTTGAAATTCTGTAAGTGATACAATGGAAACAAAGTTGGTCTGTGGCGGCTTACAGCTTTGAGCTGCACTCCATTCAGGTTATTGGATAATGTATTAATGGTTTTCTATTGGAACTTCTACTGTAGTTGACATTTTATTATTTTAGCTTTTATTTTATTTAAAACATATACAAATATTTAATACACATTCATATCACACTGTAACACACTAAAATGTAGTTGTAAATAGATGAGGGCACTTTATAAGTTTATTGTATTTTATTTTGATTGTATATAAATAGCTATAACTGAGCTATATAAATAAGGGGCGGCTGTGGCTGAGGGTAGGGCGGTCGTCCATTAACCCCAGGGTTGGTGGTTCGATCCCAGCTCCTGCTGTCCGCATGTCGAAGTGTCCCTGGGCAAGACACTGAACCCCGAGTTGCCAGCATGGCAACTGTGTCCCCATCGGTGTATGAATGTGGTGTGTGTGTCCCCTAAATGTCTGTTTGTCTGCCCTGCGATTGACTGGCGACCAGTCCACGGTGTTTCCCTGCCTCTCGCCCAATGTTAGCTGGGATTGGCTCCAGCCCCCCCCCTGCGACCCTTCGGGATAAGCAGTCTGGTTAATGAATGAATGAATGAATGGATGGTCTTATACAACCTACATGTCTAGAACAGGGTTAAATACTAGGAAATAACCTTCACAATTGGGTGGCATTACAGTGTTCACTGAACTCGAAGTTAACCAGCTTCCAGATTTCCATGACAAAAACAAAATGATGATCATTAAAGCCACTATTGAAATCCATTATAAGTCTACAGTCAACATTTGCAGCTGTCAGCATGGAGGCAGAAACATGTCTCCAAACTGACCTACTGACACTGCTGTGAGATGGGATACTGGCTAGGGGCTTGAAATTTACATGAAAATTGTATGTATTATTTATATGTGTGTGTCTGTATGTGTCTGTGATGTACTGGTCTGTTAAAACAAATCTCCCTCTATGATCTCCCTCACAAATCTCCCTCTATCTAAAACTAGAAAGAGGCTGAATCAGTTGTATGGATTTGTAGAATTCTTGTCTAAACATACAAAAATTCCAAATCATTAAGTAGTTTTAAAGAAAAGTTGACAACTGAAGGTGACAAATGAAAATCTATAGAAAATATCTAGGATGGATTTGTTTGCTCTGTATGCATGTTCTTAATGTGTTTAGATAAGACCAACAAGGAATCAGTGTCAGCTATCGAAAGCAGCATCTGCACAGTGTGTTTGGATGGAGCGATGCCCCCAGTGACCCCAGAGTCTGATGAGATGTATCGCAGAAGTGATATTCTCCAGATGCTGCATGGAGGAGGCAGTCAGTGGAACAGTGGAAACCGCTGGTTTGACAAGGGGCTGCAGGTGATGTAACACATGTGCAAAATATGCATAGGTGAACTGTAACACAAAACAGTATTGGGGACCAATATCTGTAAACTGTAAAACACACTGCAGGTGTGACATTAAGAAACAGGTCAACGACAGTCAACAGACTGTAATGGCAATTGGTACAGAACAGGCAGAAACCCACAAGCTAGACTCAAGAGCAACGTCCAATATATTTAATCCAAAAAGCAGGCAGGGGTCAAAGCCATGAATGATCAGGAAGGATTCATGAAAGTATCAGCTGATCCATCACAAAGTACCCAGTAATGATAACTGATCAAACCAGAACACAATCAGAACAATAAAACCACCAGGGACGGCTGGTATCAATGGGCTAGCAGGGCTCAGCCCTCCCTATACTTTACAATAAATATGATAAAATAATTGTAAAAAACCTTAAAACAGATCGTCTTCAATTTTGGTGCGACCTAGAGGAGCAAACTTCTTACACCAATGGATTAACCACAGAAGTTTGCAAGCCAGCAATCCCAAATGACAGTTCTTACTGGCACAGTGTTGGTGCCCGACCGAAATCATCAACTCCAGCTGGGACTTGGCCTGACGTAGTCCACCGCAAAGGAAGAAAGAAATCATATAAAAGAGCACCAACCCTCACTCCACCACCTGAACTCTTACTACAAAACAGGTATGACCCACTGACCCATGAAGTATGTGTAAACACTTGCTGCGTTGAACCAAAGGAAGCTAACCAGACCACTAGCATAAAGACTAATGAAAATCAGAAAAACAGCCCCAAAACAGCTGCTAGACCAAAGGCCAGAAGAAACATTGCAAACGCTACACCTGATAAGCCAGACACTATATTGATTGGGGACCCTATAACCAGGCATGTATGAGTAGCAAAGACTGAAACTCTAACTATGGCTGATACATCTGTCAGGGAGCTAACTGGGCTCTTGCCAGATATCCTTTCGAGACAGCCAAGTAATATGAGGATTATCATCCACGCTGGGTCTTTTGACATTCTGCAAAGGAAAACTGGCTCTGAGATCCTGAAACAAGACTTTTCCCTGCTACTGGAGACACTAAGCGACTGGGAACTACAAAATGTATTAATCTCAAGCCCCATTCCAACCCTGAGGAAAGGGATCGAATCTTTCAGCAGACTCCTTGGCCTGAACACATGGCTGGCATCAGAGTGCATGGGATAAAGTTTATTGACAATTTCAATATCTTTTGGAACTGTAAAGAATGCTTTAAACCTGATTGGGTTCATCCTAACCTCGCTGGATCAAGATTACTCGCCGCCAACCTACGTCATGCTCTTGGGATGCCACCATACCTAAACAAGATGAGCGTGAAGGACAACACACACAGGCTGACAGCTAGAATCTCTCCCCCCTCTTTGCTCCACATCACCCAAGGCATTCAGAGGATGTCTCTGGCCCAACTTGAGACCCGACGACCCCCCTCCCCCCCTCATCACACTCACCAATCAAAGAGTTAATTAAGGCTGCCACTCTGAAGCGCAATCAAATTGATGGCCTATTAAACAGCAATAACTACAGACATCTAGTGATGTGTCGTTCACGACTGAATCATTCACTGAACTAGGGGTGGGTGGATCGATCCAAAATATCAATACCAACGTTGGTATCAGTATTGGATTGATAGTAGCGTGATGGATCGATACTTTAATTTCAGTTTTTCTCCTCTACGTTCAGTTCTTGCTACCGTTTCATCAAGGCACGTGAGTGCAAACTTTGCTCCTTTGCGGGCTTTGCTCCTCCTCCTCCCCGCTCTGTTGTGTTTGGTTGTCATGTCGTCACGTGACTCAGCGGCACCAAGAACACACATAAGCTGGTGGACTGCATTCTGTGCATTGAGTGAGAGGTGAGCAGGATGGCAGATAGGAAGAGAAGCATCGTGGGGAGTTATTTCACACGTGTAAATGAAAACACTACACTAAGGCTGTACGCTACTGTGGCAACACCACCAATTTGCTGAAACATATGAAAGTCCACGAAAAACAGAAGTCCGAGCTCCAGAAATGCAGGGAGGAGGAAAATGCAGAGCCAGGCTCAGACAGATCCAGACCCCCAGCACAGAGACAGATGTCACTGGCAGTCTTTTCAGGGAGGCAAAGACTATCCAGGTAGCCTATGTTGAAAGTAATATTTTAGTCGGATTAGATTATAGTGTGACAGCTCAAGCACAAAGCATCAAGCAGCCGATGGCAATGTAGCAGGACTAGCTTACATTTCGCTTATCATTCCCCCTCCATTGACACTCATGTTGTATTTTTAATGAGATAACCAACACTTTAATAATTTAGTGGTCATCATTTTTTTCCAGATATAGAATACTGATGTTTCATTCACCTCATAAATCATGGTTTTATAAGTAAAAAGTATCGGTATCGGTATCGATATCGGCAATACTGGCCCTGTATTTACTTGGTATCGGATCGATACCAAATTTTGTAGTATCGCACACCACTACACTGAACTACTCTTTTGAAAGGAACTAGTAGGAACGAGTCCTCTAAGAGAATAAGTAGTTAATTTGACGCGCATGCGCATAGATAATGCTTGAGTTTCGTTGCTCTCATGTGACAGCTATACAGGCTCAGGATTGGATAGGAATTAACGATAGACCCGGTCGACTGGGTCTTTCGTTCATTTTACACGTGTGGTCGACCGGGTCTATCGTTCATTCCTGTCCAATCCTGAGCCTATGAAGCTGCCACGTGTAAAATGAACTAAAGACCCAATCGACCAGGTCTATCGTTCATTTCTGTCCAATCCTGAGCCTATTAAGCTGTCACGTGTAGTCGACCAGGTATATCGTTAGTTTCTGTCCAATCCTGAGCCTGTGTAGGTGTCACATGAGAACAATAAAACTCAAGCATTGTTGTTGTGCAATGCGCATGTGCCGGAATGAACGATTTACTCTATGTATTTTTCACCCGACATAATGATCTTGGTACAAACAAGACAGTGTACTTAACTGTAATTGAAAAAGTAACAAAAGAGGCCACCCGTTGTATTTTTTTGCGCGTGAATCCAGAAAAGACGATAATAAACCAGCGATTGTTTATTGCCTACGAATGTGCCTCCTCTTCATACGGGTAACGTATGACCCCCCCACCCCCAAGAAATGAACGACTGACTCAAAGAAAAAGTAGTTAATTTTACTGAACGAGAGTTAGTGAACTAAGTCCGGTTAATGACTCGGTTATCCCATCACAACAGACATCATCAATCAGGTGTCTACCAAAGATGAGACAGACCCCACTCCCCTAAATATACCGGTGATCTTAAACAGCCGGTGGCATGGAAAAAAACGCTGCAGCCTTCGTAGACCAATGGTACCTGTCTCAGTAATCTTAGATTTGTCAGTTTACAGCCACAACTAGTATCCTCTCCTGTCATAAAATCCCTACAGCTGAAATTAGTAATTTTAATGTTAGATCACTAACTAACAAATCCTTTTTGGTTAATGATCTGATAACTGAAAAGAACTTGCATTGTATATTTTTAGTTGAGACCTGGCTAAACAGTACTACTACTGTAGCAACACTGATAGAGACTTGTCCTCCAAACTATAACTTTTATCCTTCAGTTAGACAAAACAGAAGAGGAGAAGGGATTGAAGCAGTTTTCTCTACACAGATTAGGTGTAATGACATTAATCTGGGTGACTTCACATTGTTTGAATACCTTACTCTTGACCTCAAAGCAGATATGTCAGTGTTGATCATTACATTATATCGACAACCAAAACATTCATCAGTATTTCTAAAAGCACTCTCAAAACTGATCTCACTGGGCATGACCAGATGTGATAGACTCATCCTGAATGGAGACCTGAATATTCACATTAACAAAAAGAATGACCCCATATCAATGAAGCTTGTGAATTTGTTCGACAGCTTTGAACTCACCGAACATGTAAATGTAGCCACACATCAACATGGCAACATACTAGACTTAGTTATAACATTAGGGTTAAACACTGATAATGTTTCAGTTATGGAATTACCTATTTCTGACCATCACTGTGTGTTTTTTTATGCCAAC
>JAVQJF010009018.1:0-16203 GCA_036023855.1 Gadopsis marmoratus | reverse complement strand
GAAGGAGAGGTTGGGGAGTAAGAAGGAGAGGTTGGGGAGTAAGAAGGAGAGGTTGGGGAATAGGAGGGGGAGGTCGGAGAGTAACTTGGCGAGGTGGGTGAGTAGGACGGAGATGTTGGGCTGTAGTTGGGGCTGGTGGGGGAGTAAGAGGGAGAAGTGGGGGAGTAGGAGGGTGATGTTGGGGAGTAGCCGGGGCTCTGTGGGGTATAGCCGCCGGGGGAGCGAGGTTCGTAGGCTGGAGAAGTAGGCGAGTAGTTAGGCGACATGGCTCCACCTACAGAGAGAAAAAAAAAAAAGCTTTTAAGTGTGGGGGAAAATGCCTCAGGGATCAAATCTTGGGCCACAATTATTTACTATCTCCATAAATGATAGTGTCCAATATAGTTTCTTTATTTTGCAGATTCAACACATTTATGGCTGCAACTTAGCGGAGCCATTACATGTTTGGCATTTTTGCTTAAAAATAGAATCACTCACTCAGACTGTAATCGAATATTACCTTTTCAACCAACTTATGAAACTCGTGTTGTCACATTTGTTTGCAATTACATTTTCCTCTAAGTCTAAAGAACATGTTAAAAATATCTGTTTAATAATTGTTTTAATGTCTCCTACATAATCGACAGTGTATATAGTGAATTTTGTATTATAACATTACGGTAAAAGTAATAAAAGATCAAGATTGTCATTTTTAAGTTATATTTCTTTGTACAAATTGAAAGAGTCAAAATGTAAACTGCAACACCAGCTAAATTATAAACTTCTTTTCTTTTATAAACAAACTGGAACCTAAAAGACAGATTTCTGCTATGTCTAACCTGGAGATGGGATGTAGGGGCTGGCAGGCCCTGGAGATCCTGGAGACCCAGGAGTGGGAGACCAAGCCGGGGAATAGCCTGGAGAGAAGCCACTTGCATCTGATGCTGCACTGGGAGAGAAGCCTGCTGCTCCAGGGGTCATGCCGCTTCCTGGAGGAAAAACGAAGGGCAAAACTCAGTGAATGACCCCCCAACAAAAAAAAGAAGAAAAAAAAGAAAGAGCCAAAGCAACCTGGGTATACACTCACCAACACTGGGGGACCAGGCACCGTAGGCTGGTGTTGCTCCTGTGTTCCATGGGGTCATGGCAGGTGACATACCACTCATTGGACTCGGCACCGTGCCAAAGAACATGCCAGTGGCTGCAATTAGGACGGATACGGAACATAAATATCACAGCTCTTACACTATAGTTACTTTACAATGAATTCTGCATTATGTCCGACAAACATTTCTCCACTTACGTCCAGCAACGCTGATGCCGGGTATGTTCGTAGGGATCTCCATGCCGTATTTACACTTCTCAGCATCCAAAAGCAGGTCAAAGCATCCTGTACCAGCTGGGGCGAGCTGACCAAGCATGATGTTCTCCGACACACCCTTCATGGGGTCACTCTCACTGTGGGAGGATGCCTCCATCAACACATCCACCTGGAGGAAGAGCAGGGAAAAAGACAATGCAGTTATTAAATCTCCTCCCCCCCCCTAATCAGCAACGAAAAATAACCACAAGTATCAAGTTCCTGCAGATGATTTGGACTAAAATTATTCAGTTAATTGTTTATCCCCTCACCGTCTCCTCAAAGGAACACTTCATGAGTGGTCCTGTGTCTTGACGGTTGATGCCGTGACGCGTGATGGCCATCAGGTGACCGCGGCACGTCATGGTGTCGCAGAGCAGAGCCAAGTGACGATAGTTGACATAGGAACCGTCAAAGGAGATGACATGGTACAACTCCCTCTCCAGAGCCTTTCGGACTGCCTCAATTCCCAAGACCTACAAAAGAGATTGAGCAGGAGAAGGGAAAAATACTTTAAAAAACTGAACAAACATCTGCTGTAATTCTACCATTGAGACAGAAAACATTTTTATGCTTTCGTACCGTGAAGATCTCCACAATGTCGTTGGAGGTGGTCCTGACGGGATCTACGTCCTTCTCGCTGAGGACCCTCATGAGGCTCACTCCGTCTGTCTCAAGGATCCACTCCTGCAGGGCCTTGAACTCACCATCCTCTGTGATGATGATCTTCTTCTTATTGTCAGTCTGGGGCAAGTGCATGTACACCTGGAGGAGAAGAGTGGGACCTTTCGTTACTGAAAGGTTTGTACGGGCTCAGCAGGAATCCTGTAGCAGAAACCTACTGTGAGTGAATATTATTACTGGTGTGTTCACTCTGTTACCTTGCTGATCTGTTCAATGCCTTGAAGGGTCATGTCTGTCAGCATGTTGGACTCAATGCACCTCAAGAAGACATCGTCATCCATTTTGTCCACCACCTCCTCGTCCTATGAAAAAAAAATAAAAATTGTTATATACAATTCATATGGAAATTGAATGTAGTGCGTTTACAGTTATTGAAAATAATGTCATTGTTCACCTCTTGGAACTTGTTCTCGTCGCTGTTCATGATTCTGATTCGCAGAACCAGCTTCTCTGCATTGTCGTCATTGAAAATACAGTTCAGGTCGTCTCCAAAACCTTGCAGGAAAACAAAAACAAGAATCATTAGGAGAAAGCCCACTTGTTTCTGTTAAAGCTCTGAATAAGAATGTGTGCGTCACAACTCACCTGCGTTGATCTTCTCTGCGATCTGCTCCATAGTCAGCTTGCGATCAGTCATGTGCTTGCGGTCGAGCTCAATACGCAGCAGCCACGGCGAAATGCGAGTCACGTCAAAGTCGGGCATCTCGTAGTAGACGTTCACCCACTCCTGGTCCTCAGCCACCACTGTGTTCTGGGGGTTGGGGTCGTAGTAGATGGCGGTGTTGGCCGTCACCTGAATAAAATAAGGCAAATTTTTAGTCACTTCTTTTAAATTAGGATTACACCATTTTGTTTATATGACATTGTTTAATATGGAGTGGAAAAATAAGAAAGGTTGTGGATTAAAAATATGTTTACATTAGGGTCTGTGATCATTTCCTCATTTCCTCTCTCACCTTTCGCAGTGTGGTGTGCTCCAGTCGACAGAGGATGTCCTTGGCCCTTTCAGCGTCACGTGCAGCCTGACCCAGCAGGAAAACGGTCAGCGATGGAGTTTTGGGCCTCTTGGAGATGTTGATCAACTCCTTTAGACGAGGCACACCAAGTGTTACGTTCTTGGCTGACACACCGGCATAGTGGAAGGTGTTGAGGGTCATCTGGGTGGCCGGCTCTCCCAGCGACTGAGCAGCCAGGGCGCCAACCATTTCACCTGGGTGGGCCTGGGAACGGAAGAAAACATGAGATTAATAGAAGAAAATATCTTCAAAAGTTCAATGTTTAACAGCCAAGTAGAAATCTGACAGCTCTTAAACAACTCTTACAAACCAAACTTACAATGGACTGGTTGAATTTGGTCTCGATCTCTCCCAGCAGCCAGTCGAAAGCCTCTGTGGAAAGGCGGAACTCCTCCGTCATGCGTTTGGAGCAGAGTGTGGAGCGCAGGTGGATGTTGAAGAGCAGAGTGGCGTTCTGCTGGGCCTGTCTGCTCAGCGGGTCGTCGCCGTTCACAATCACCAGCTTCTTACTCAGGTCCTGAACACCTGGGGATCCAAACACACACACACAGAAAGAATGAGATTTATGCTACGTGGACATTTATTATTGACAATCGTTTATTAGGCTTTTGTATGTAGTTTTGTATCGTCTAAAAACAAATTATATTTTACTGTTACTATGGTATAAAATTAGGATCCTGTGAAGCTATATCTTATATAATCTTCTCTTTAACAAAGAGAGAATAGGACTTGAGCGGTGTACTTATTATGTAACAGGCAGGGATTCACCAGGCTTTAAGGAGCACCTGAAACCAGGTCACAACCTTCTAGTCCTGGCAACTAGGCTGTATGAGTTAACCGCTAATTTTACAGAGGAAGAATAAACCGTGACCGGTGATACTGTTCTTTGGTTAACGAGGTTTGTTGTTTGAGCTCACCGTCGACCACCCTTAGAGGATTGAGATCTGTTGGGGTTCGGGTGTTGATGCGGAAGATCTTCTGAGCATTCCAGATCATCCTGGCCAGGTTGCAGGGCAGCACCACCTGCAGACGAGGAGAAACATTGCAGTATGTGAGTATATTCTTTCACGTGGCAGACCAAGAGACCGTTAAAGAGCAGACATGTGACCACACACACACACACCTTACTGTCCCCAGTGGGGAAAATGGCTCTGAGGACATCCCTGTCCTCCCTCATCTTCTCGAACTCCTTCTCCAAGGCACTCTGCACATGGGCATTGGTCAGCACGTCTTTGACTACGTCTTCCTGCAACATCCGCCTCAGCGCGCGCTCGTTGGTGCAATCAAATTTAAACCTAGACAGATTAAACAAAACGAGAACAGAGTTAACCCACCGATTATAGACAATTATCCAATATTAACAATATTATTCACACAGTTGAGAAAGGTTACAGCATGTTTTAACTTCCTTCCAGTAATCACAAAGCCATATAAGATACTGGAAAAACACTGACATCAACTTTATAAAAGATATCTCAATAAATGTGTGTATTTACTTACTTCTTTTCAAAGGCCTTGTGTGAGGGTTTGAGTGTTGCAACGTTTTGGAACTCGACGTTCTCTCCCGCCAGGCCGTCCTCACCGTAACGCAGCTGAACCACCTGGTTGATGGAGTTACGCACTGTGCCATCGTACTTCACCATCACAGACTCCATGGATTTGATAAGACGACGCTGGATGTAACCTGGTGCGGTAGAACAGATTTTCTGTGTTTAACACCAAAAGCCTTTTTTGTTCTTGAACAGTCCATTTAAATGCATTTTGGCTCAGTGACTCTAGTAATAACTAATAACAAAAAAAAGCTACTTAAAGCATGTCCTCATATTTATGAAACATATTCTGACTAATTTCTTCCTGCATATGACCATTCTGCCACCCAGCTGCGTGGACTTACCAGTCTCAGCTGTCTTGACAGCTGTGTCAATCAGACCCTCTCTGCCTCCCATGGCGTGGAAGAAGAACTCTGTTGGTGTCAGGCCAGCCAGGTAGGAATTCTCCACAAAGCCTCTACTCTCAGGGCCGTAGTCATCCTTAATGAAGTGAGGCAGCGTGCGGTGTTTGAAGCCAAAGGGGATTCGTTTACCCTCCACATTCTGCTGCCCCACCACAGCAATAACCTGAATAAGGTATGTGGTAGACAGATGCAAGTGTCAAAGATAATGTGAATCAAAGCATCATTCATCCCTTTTAAACAGGTAATCGGTGGATTCTTTTACCTGTGAGATGTTAATCTTTGAGCCCTTAGAACCAGCCACCACCATGGACTTGAAGTTGTTGTACTCAGACAGAGACTTCTGGGCTGAGGATCCTGTTTTGTCACGAGCGTCGTTGAGGATACGATTCACCTGGTTCTCAAAGGTCTGCCTCAGTGTGTTACCAGGGGTCGGCTCCAGCTCGTTGTTGTGGGCTTTCTCAATGACCTGGCAGACAGAAGGCAAAGGAAAAAAATTTACTTTTCTATACAGAATCTCTGCTGAAAAAACTAATTTGAGTTATTCTGTTAGTTTTGGGAATGTTTGCGACTATACAAATGTGTGCTTACTTCTATCACATCCTGTTTGGCTTTCTTGATGGTATTCTGGATGTCGAGGTAGGTCTTGGCATCAGCAATGGAGTCACCAATACCAATGGAATGACCTGGAGAAAATATCAAGAGCAAGCTCGTAAATATGACAAAATACAGGCAGCGACTATAATGGGCTTATTGCAAAAATGCCAAATATGAATTTAGGTAATTGTTGCCTAATGTTTGTTCAACACTAAAATACAGCCAAGTATGTGCACATCACTGTTTTCTTACCCTCGATTAGCAGCCAGTTGTTGACCACAGTCTGAATGTTGGAGTAGAAGAGTCTGGTGATGTCGTGGCCCATCTCAAGGTAGGAGATGTGGACAAGGGAGCCGGCTGAAGTTCCCAGAGATTTCTTACACAGGATGCCCATGATCAACTCACCGTTCTCCACTATGACCTATGTGAATGAGGTGAACGTGGGGTCACTTAACATTATCAATCATTTTTTATTCTTTAATTTAGACATAATTACTCAGGGAATTGTACCTTGGTGTCCCCGGGTGAGATGTGTTTGTAAGGGCCACTGTCTTCATCGTCAGGATGGGTGCTGTGTGTGCGGATCACATTAATGTGTCCAGGAATGATTAGGCTGAAGATCTGTTTGCCTGTCCACAGAGGACGGGGCTTGAGGATGGCCGGCTGAGGCACTTTGCCATCCCAAGTGGAGAGGAACATGAGGAGGTTCATCACTTCACCCTGTGGTGGAGAAACGCAGTGTTAAGACCCTTTCAGTCCAGAGAAAGCAGCTGCTGGTCACCCTGTAACAATCTTCTTACCCGCTCTAAGAAGACATCTCGTTTGGTGAATTTGCGGACAGCTGTGAGTGTGTCCTGCACGATACCCATGACAGGTCTGTTGGACTGGGGTGTGACGATCATACGTGGCACCATGGCCAGCTCCTGAATCTCTGCCCTTGTTTCGAGAGACTGAGGCAGGTGGAGGTTCATCT
Source organism: Gadopsis marmoratus (assembly GCA_036023855.1). Taxonomy (NCBI): domain Eukaryota; kingdom Metazoa; phylum Chordata; class Actinopteri; order Centrarchiformes; family Percichthyidae; genus Gadopsis; species Gadopsis marmoratus. The sequence continues at coordinate 9,643 of JAVQJF010009018.1, read as the reverse complement.
CATCCCCATCAAAGTCAGCATTGTATGGGGTGGTGACACTTGAGGGAGAGGAGATGATGGATTGTTAGAGCTGCTACACCACATAGATGACTCATTTCAGTCAGGGATAATATAACAGGATTTTTGCATTAAATACGAAAATAATACTCAATTATTTCTATAAAACGTTACATCCTATTTCAAAGGAATAAAAGCCAGCGAGGTCTGGTCTTTATTTGGTACCTGAGGTTAAGTCGAAATGTGGACCATGGCAGAATCCGGACCCTGTGCCCCATCATGGACATTTTATGTAGTGTAGGTTGTCGGTTGAAGATGACGATGTCACCGTCACACATGTGTCTTTCCACCTAAACAGACAAGCATCAGTTTTAGTGAGGAGTTATAAATAATCTAACAAAAGACGTCTTAGTAGGAGACGCAGCTCTATTTTAATCTTGCCTTGTAGCCAATCTGCAGATGAAGGTCACTTGGTTTGGGGTGGAATCGCAGGTCAATCCTGTCTCCATTGTCACGGATGATGTATTTGGCTCCTGGGTACTGGCTGTTGCCTCTCCGCACCAGTTCTTGTAATCTAGGATGGACATCAGAAAGAATTTGCTGACATCACAGTTCATAAAAATTTTTTTTTTTAACACAATAAGTTGAACCAGCTAACTACTCCGCAGTACCTGTCAATATTAAAGGGCGTGACAATTTCTGGGAAGGTCATGTTGGCTGCAATGGATCGTGGTACGCCCACTTGGTCAATTTGTAAGTTTGGGTCTGGGGTGATGACAGTTCGGGCGGAGAAGTCCACACGTTTGCCCATCAGGTTACCTCGGACTCGCCCCTCCTTCCCCTTTAGACGCTGTTTTAGGGATTTAAGAGGGCGGCCAGACTTTTGCATTGCCTGTGAAAGAACACAATTGTAATTTAAGCATCATAAAAATACTGTGCAAAAATGTAATACAGACAAATGTGAAAGCAGCGGAGACTGGGCTCACAGTGTATGTCAAACCACTGAATCCTGTGCTGGGTAGAAATCCAAATTGTATACATACCCTTGGCAGGCCTGGCAATTCGTTGTCCACCATGGTGGCCACATGAAACTGAAGCAGTTTGACGTCCTCAGCTATGACGTGAGCTGCCGCACCACTCTGCTCATTTCTTCTCAGCTGGTTGTTGATTTTGACGATGTCAGCCAGCTTGTGGGTCAAGTCATCCTTTAAAACAAAAGTTATTTGATGATTTGTTGTTATCACCACATGTAAATTTAATTTTGACATGGCTTTAAAACAAGCAGGAACAAAACATGCAGTGTAACACAAAAAAATTAATTGTCAGTTTGGGATCATATTACTTTACCTGGTTGCGAGCAGAGCCCTGCATGACTACAGCAGGCCTGACAGCCAATGGAGGAACAGGCAAAACAGTTACAATCATCCATTCTGGTCGGGAAAACTTGGGGTCCATGCCCAAGATGAAGTCCTCTTCATCCGAGATGCGCTTGAAGATCTCATGCACACGCTCGGGACTCAGCAGGATTTTCTTCTCCTGCGAATCCTCATTAACGTGCTTCCACTCTGCGTACAGCTCCAAGCCAGAGCGTCGTATACGTGGCTGGTAGCGCCCACAGCCACCATGGCCCTGCGTAGGTCACATAGTGGGGAGTGAAGGAAAGAGTGTGAGAAAGAAAATATGTTGCACAGTGATGTGAATGTTGAGAGCTGAAATACCCATGAACGGTGACAAAAGACTCCACTCAAATACCTTCTCCTTTGTGATGTCCTCCTCTGTCTCCTGCTGTTCCATTCCGAATTTGTTGTCCATCTCCTCCCCTCCTTCACATATATTTTTTCCTTTGCACAGTTCGTACACATGTGTCAAACGCTTCCTGGGCTGCCCTTTAGATTTGATCAGGATGTCTTTGATTTTTGGATTGTTCTAGAGGTAACAGAAATGAGAGAAAGTTAAACAATTTTTTTTTTATTTGCAAAAGCTTTGAACAAGACTGAAATTATATTTTTATGATAAACATAATTTATCATCATCATCATCATCTACTGTAATATGCTGAATACACTTACCGAATCCACTAATAGCTTAGAGCAAAAGAAGCAGACACATCGAAGAACCTTCATGATCTTTGTTACGAAGCCGACGTGGAAAACTGGCTTTGCCAGTTCTATGTGCCCAAAGTGACCTGGGCATTCTGTCATGTTGCCTGAGGAAACATATCCATATACATTAAGTCATGACATCAGATAGGGGCATCAATCAACCGGTTAATAAATCTTAGCATGAAATTCTAACATGATACTATACCTGCACAGGTCTGACATCTTCCAGTTCGTTCTATGACCCCTTGTCTTGGATCCATAAGGCCTCCAAGTTTAGGACGTCCTCCTTCTGTTGTTTCGGGGTATTTGATTCCCCCTTCTGTAACGGACATCCGTTTCTGTGGAGAAAGACATCATATATATAAGGTGATGCTACAATAATCAGCACCTGATCCACCATCAATGCTAGAATATAAATATCAATTAACTCTGCATATGTCAGTCATACAACCTTTCACCCACATCAGAGCTAGAATCTTAATTTCTTTAAACCATCATCCACTATTCAGTTCTAAATTACTTAAATTAACAACTGCAAGAAATGTAACCAAAGCAAAGTACATCTAACAACTGGCTTAAGTTTAGATCTGTAAACAATACCTTTTACTGATATAAAGCGTAATACTTATTATGTAAACAAACTAGTATTGATTAATCATAACTACTAAACACCATCCAGATTTAAAGAAGGCATGCATATGACTGTTGAAAAATACCCTTTTATTCAGTTATTGTGAGAGAAAACAGACCAATGCGACCAGTGCTAAAACCAAACAGTGTCCAACGAACAGTACGAAAGTAACCAAAGTTTCTACTTACTGATGGGCCTACAAGGTACATTGCATCAATACAAAGGGGGTTTAATTCATGTAACATCATGGTTCCTTCTTGAGAATGTGGTGCTTCAGGTATTTTTCAAAACTTCCTGCAACATGCTAGTTAGCACAAGCGCCACCAGCCTGACACAGCTAGCTAGGCTAACCGCAACCATTTCCTGTTCTAAACGGAACCATGTCTTTTGTCATATAGGCTAAACTACGTTCTAGAATTTGTTAAATCTTCAAAGGCCCCGAATACCCCACTCCCCCAAAAAGAAAACCTACAAGCTCATCTGGGCTGATGATGCCGAACTGAACTCTCTTGATCGTGCGCAATGGGCATGCGCTGTCGCCGGAGGGCGGTCCGTGCATCCTGTCTATTCAAAGAGACGCGTCCTTCCTCGGCACGCCGCTTTGTGAGCAGGAACAGGCTTTAAATTGTCACCGCGACTCTGGTCAGGCCGCCAACGGTGACCGGAAAGTCTCCGAAGGCGATATCCCGGCGACCTCTGCTGTCGGTTGCCTTTCTAGCCGAGTTATTTGTGTTTTGGTCCTAAGTAAGATGGCCACCAACTGTCCCCTTCCCTTTTCCTGATCTACACCGTGGAGCGCTCTGAGCGCTTCTGAGCGTGCTGCGAGTCAACGCTTGGTTATATAGAGTGAGTGCATTCTACGGGGTTACACGCTCAAAAAGACAGGGACTGCCTCTTCGGGAGGTGGGACCTGGATCTCTGTAGTAAAACGCTCATTGGCCATTCAGGGCAGCCGCATGAATAATTAATTTTATCAGACGTACAGCCACTCAGAGAGCGCGTTAGTTTATTTTAACGAGTCAAAACTAAAGGCGGGCTTTGCTTTAATCTACACTCGCCCCGATTGGCTTCATTAAAACGGAGTAGGCGGTGCGGTGTATATTTTGCATGCAGAATGTGAATATTCAATTTAAATCGCCTCGATTCGTCCGTGCCGCTGTTAATATTGAGCAGCAGAGACGATGCGGCCAATGGCTACAAAGAAACGAACCTTCTTAGAATCATTTCAACAAAACCCGCCCCGCTTCCGATGTTTGCCGAGTGTGGCCGATGTGAATTTCTTCACTCAGAGCAAAAATAAAAAAAATCTCTCTTCTCCCGTTCGTCTCGCTCTAGATCAGCCCGGGCTCTAAGAAAAGAGGCTCAGGGCTGAGGCCTGTTCAGACCGTTGCTTAAACAGGGATATTTGTGTAAATGCATTATATTTTCACAAAGAAAACACTGTGTAACGGATTATTTTTCTGGCTATTTTAGAAACACGTCGACCTGTCGGTGTTTCGCCGTCTGCATTTTTGGATCGCTGGGACTTTGTTGCAATCCTCGGACTCGCCTGCGACTGATGGCCGGCCAGTGGACTGGATTTCCCGTACGCCCGATAGGAAAGTCTGAGGGAAGCCTAAAAAGATGCTTTAACGTTTGTTTTTCAGCGATTTGTGCTATTTTTATTTTCATTTTTTGACATACACATATTCAGTGTGTGATTTATTCGAAATGACGTGGATACGTTGCTCTTTTAAGCTTTTAATATTTGAGTTTGAATGCGAAACATTGTCGCAGGCCACGTTTCGACAGCGATCTGAAATGCCGTGCTTTTTTTTGGCGGTTAAGCAACGTTGGCTCGCTGTTTTATGTAATCTGCCGCTAACTTGAATTAGCGTTATTGAAACGTGTAGTTTTTACAGGTCAGTATACATTACATATTTAAATACTCGACGTTGAAATTTGGATTTCTTTGCATTAACGTGACAGCCTGTGATCTGGTCCGCTTGAACGTCGGATTACCTGCTGTTTTCTGTTATTTTACACATTTACTGTACGTAGCTAATGTCGCGCTGGGCGCAGTATAGAACATGTTTAAGCAGGTGTTGTGCTCATATCTTTTATGCAAGATAACGTTAGCCTCGTACTGGACGTTCAGCTAGCTGCTCAACGTTACCAGTTGAGCGGTTATTTAACGTTAATAATAAGACCCCTGGTTTTGCGAGCCAACTTCTTCTTTTTTTTTTTTTGTCTCGGTGTCCATGTTGTAGCAGATGAGTGTTGTATGATGGCGATATACCTCAGTGACTAAAATAAAGCATTTTGTAGCTAGCGCAGTTGGACTCCATTAGCGCCCAACATGGCGGTGTTTGACGATATTATGCTTCTTGTTGTGAACGAGAAAGATGGAGTCTGGACTGTTCTCGTCGGCTAACTTCACCGGCCACATAGCTGCGCATTTTTCCCAAAAAAATTCTCCGTGACAGAATGAGGGACGAGGGCTGCGTGAGCGTTTAAATCGCACCGTGTTCACCGACATAACGTGTCGAAGCTGCGTGGACGTTTGCTAGCCAGCGTTTCGGCAGTTTTGACTCCTCGTCTGTGTCGAAGTTGAAGCCATTTTGCTATAGCTAGCATACTACGTGCATGTTAGTCTGTTGCTGCAAGGGTACAGTCAAAAAGCAGTTTGAGGGCTGATTTCTAGAGGGATTGTGGCAATGGAGGTATTCCACCCTTTCACTCACTCTTTTTGCTTAAAGTTGAGCTGTTATGGTTCGCGCATTAATATCGTGTTCAGGGACTAGGAAATGCCACTAGCTTGTTAACTTGTCGTTACACAATAGATTTATCCGGTTAGCGCTCGTTAGTTGTACCCAAGGGAAGGGAACGAGTAACGTCTGGCCGGTGTTGCTGTTAACGTGTGGCCCTCGACTTCTCAATTGTGCCATTCAAACAGCGTTGTGGTATTTGCATAAGCGGCTAAAATACTTTCCCGTTGACCCTTTGCGCATTTAATCTATATACGTTAAAGTGGAAGTGAAAGCTAGACAGTGGTCATCGGTTATATGATTGCACAAGGTCAATCTGACGTGTTTATTACATGTAATGTCTATGTATAGGTGCTCAAAATATCTTGTCACGTTGTTGCAGCGTGTACTGCCTTTTTTTTTTTAAATTATCATTATAAATAAAGACACTGAACCAACATGAGTGACTGTGGGATTGTTTTATTCTTTGGGTAATAAACAAAGCTCATTATAACATAAAACAGGTCCTGTTAAAATATTTCATTCACGTTCAGTGGGACATCTTAGTGTTTGTGTGCTGCTACCAGCATGAACATGTCTCTTTGCCATCATCTCTTTTTGGCAGGTCCAGCAGAGGAAGGCCATCATTCAAGGCCAAGGAGCAAGGAAAGGTGCCACATCTGCAGTATCCTTATGGAAACCACGTTCTGTGTTGTTTTACTGCGTGCCTGCCACGTCTGAAATGCCTAGAAGAATGTGACAGTAAATCACTTTGTTCACCATGTGCCATGCTATACCATGACTATACAAAGGAGTCATTATTGACCAGCTGGCTCCCTCCTCTGGCTCATATTGAGAACGATCAGCGTTGCAAAGACATTGCACAGCCACATTTCCAATGCGGAAGTGAGTCCCACAAGGCTGTCGAACGTGCTCCCTCTGCTGCTCCACGGAGGTTTGTGCAGAGAGGCCGGACGGTGTCAGGTCTGTAGGTTTGTAGGAATTCATCCAAATGTTTGGAATAATTGCAGAGTGATTGTTGCAGCACCTCTTTATTTTTTTAAATTTTTTTTTTTTAAAGCATCTCCACAAAATGTTAGTAGTGCGATACCAGAAGCAATTACCTCCCCCTTTCTACTTATTTGAGGGATACAACTGACATTTATTCAAATCCATCTGGGAGTGCTTGTAAACCGTGTGCACATCCAGACCCCCGCTGCCACGTAAACATGGCCAACTGTAAATGCCCTTAAGAAACACCATAATATTCACAATTGCTGACACATATACATACTGTGTGTATATAGCAGTGAAGTCTAAGTACATTTATTTACTGAAATAGTGTACTTGAGTATTTACATTCTATGCATCTTTATATGGTGACCACTACATTTCAAAGGGGAAATATTCCAATTTGTACTCTTATAAACTATTTACAGTTATTAATTAATTACAAATTTAGATTTTACATGCAAAATATTCTCAAAAATATGATTTGTTTATACATGATATCAAATTTCTAAAGTTTGCTCAACCGTGACCAGCTGCAACTAAAATGCTGCTTGTCAATAAATCAATGCTAATGTTGTGTTAATATATAGTAATCAAACACTCTAAAAGGAGGCATTCTGTCTAAGGGCAGGGCTTTTACTTGTAACTGAGTATTTTTACAATCTTGCGTTATTACCTTTACTTCAGGAAAGCATCTGATTTCTTCCACCACTGACTGCACTGCAATTTAACCACGTAGTTTACCTTAAAGTTGATGTTTGCAAGAGCTGGAAAAGTCTTAGAATGTGTGAAATTATGACTTAATTTCAAGGCCCTTAATGATTTTGATTACACACACACACACACACGCAAGTCATTTTCACGCCTTAAATTTAGTTGTGCCATATTTTCTATTCTAATTGATTCTAACTGGTATTTAAAAGTGTTTATATATATATTTATACACACACATGTATCAGCATGTGTGTTTGCCTTCCAGAGGCATTTATTTATTCCTGGACGGGGTAAGGATTCATGTATCTAGGGGGAGCTCTTGTCTGGTGTTGTCAGAACCTGACAGTGAATGTGTTTTCTGGGGTTGGTGGGCAGTTGGGGAAAGGGGGGGGGGTTGTAGCACAATAAAATGGGAGGGAGGGAGGGAGGGAGAGACAGGCAAGCAGATGCAAAGGCATGGTGGGAGGAGCAGACCATTTTTTAAATCTGATTTACAATCAAGTACCTTAACTATAACTGTCCCCTAGTTACTCTAGAAAAATGGCAACCTCATTAGATGTGTTTGGCTAGTGAGCCGTTGCACACGAGGCACCAAAACACAGTATACATCTGCTTTTTCTGAAACAGTGTCTGTGTCTGTGATGGATGCATGGATAACTTTCTCCAAAACCTACGAACCAAAGCAAAATGTCCTGAAGGCTGCGATGCTGTTGTTTGTATAAAACATCCCCGCCGACCATAAAATTGATATTTTGGGGGCCTCAGTAAAGTTTGTGAATCAGATTCTGGGTGTTCATCGCTGTAGGAAATAACCAATCCCAGCCTACAGTATCGGCTTAACATGCACCGTCAGAAAATAGACAAAAAAACAGCTCGGGACATTTGTCTAGTCGTGGCGTTTTTTGTGTGTAGTCCTTGCACACAAAATGAGAGTGAATTGCCTGTTATTACATGAACAAGAACTAATCTGTTTTAGGCTATTTCCTCTTAAGTTATGCACCAGGATGTTGTTTTGTAATAAAAATGGGTGACGCAGGGTTGGAGGCACGCTGTCTCTGTGAGCCCTTTGGAAAAGGCCAGCCCATTTCTGTCCGCAAGAGAATGTCCTGTTCTTTGTGTGTTTGTTTTGGATCATGTCAGCCCCTGCCAAGCGTCTTCATCTTTCTTTCATCCTTCCTTTTATCATCCACACACCCTTTCATACCTTCCAAATTCTCGTATACTCTCTTTTACACAGGACCCTTTGTAAGGCAGCTCATTTGCAGAGCGCAGACAGAAGCAGGAATTTTAAGTCAGCTCGTATTTGACTCAGAGGATACACCAGGAGTTTTGCAGGAGTTTTGTTGAGGTTCTTTCAGCCTCTTCCTGGAACTATCTGGGTGCTAAATTAATTGCTCTTGATCCCACCTCGCGTTGCAATCGGCTTAGTGCTAATCTGGGGTTCTCACAGTGCAGCCAAGTCTCGTCCGGGCAATGCTGCTGCACCGAGCTGTCCACTGCTCCCTTCTCCCAAGGCTTTGACCTCTGGCACAGTCGCTCACGCCCCCCTTTGCCGTACACCCTATTTTTTCAAAAGCGCTCTCCTCTCACTCGTTGTTAAGCGTTCGGGAAGCCTAATATTTAATTGTGAGTCAACTTGGCCTTACTTCTTTCCTGTACAGTCCTCGTTGTAGTCACGTGGCTGTTTTTCCTACCTCACAGAACCATCTCCTCCCACTTACACTCGCAAACCTTCATATTTTCTCGGACTCCTTCTTCTCTTCTCCCCTCCCTGGCTGCATTGCCTTCATCCCTCTCTCCTGCACACTAAGCCTCAGAAATGGCCACACGCTGCCTGCAGTGGCTCTCTCCTGACCATAGCACTCGTCTGCCTCTTTTTCTCTTGTCTAACTTTTCTCTGGTGTGCTGCTGTTTTGTTTCCCCTGGCATGATGCCATTGCCTCTGACCATCTGCCGTACTCTCTTTTTTTCTCTTTTCCCTTTTTTACAGCTTTCCTTTTCCTCTTCTTCTGATGTCAGTGCAGCTATTTTATTTTTGATCGCAGTGTAGGTTTGCCTCACATTGCCATTGCTCAAAAAAACAACCTTGTATCTTTCTTTCTCTTTCTCTGTGCAAGACCTTCTCAGGCCCACCGTCTTTCCGGGAGGTTCTGATTGAAGTGTCTGCGCGCTATTTAAAGAGGAGTACAGAAAAAAGCAGGGTTGTTTACAGTGCCCTCAAAATACAGGCTGTCTAGAAACAGGAAGTACCATCGCCCCGAAGCGCAGCAGCACACAGTGTCAGCCAACATGCAGCCGCCCTCCCCCTCCTCCTCCTCCTCCTCCTCCTCATGGCTGAACAGAGGCTCCAGCAAAACAAGCCTCACGCTTATCAGAGAATTATGCACCCCTCCCCTCCGCTGCCAGTCCTCCTGAATGGCGCACATACGCAGCAGGCTTTTCACCCCTCCACCATGTCCTAT